>BQNB010008985.1:0-88186 GCA_026074375.1 Tanacetum coccineum
CAATTCGGTTTAGGACCCACACCTTAACTTTTGACTCTTGTATACATTAGTTCAGGACTCGTGCGAAACCTAGTTTCTCCAACACTATATGTTCCACCATCTAAGAAAGACTATGATATCTTGTTTCAACCATTATTTAATGAATACTTTCAACCCCCACCAAGTGTTGTATCTCCTGCTTCCTGCTCCTGTTCTAATGCATGCTAATACAACTGGTACACCTTCATCAACAATAATTGATCAAGATGCACCATCTTCAAGTACTTCACCAACTACTAAGGAAACAAAAGATGCAGTCATAAATCAAGGTATTGAAGAACAACAACTAGGAAATCAAAATGCACAATTTGATAATGATCCCTTCATCAATATTTTTACTCAAGAACAGAGTTTTAAAGAATCATCATCAAGGGATGTCATTCCATCAAATTTGCTTCAAACCAACCAACCATTTAATCACCTTAAAAAGTAGACAAAGGATCACCCGTTGGACAATGTTATTGGAAATCCTTCATGACTGGTTTCAACAAGACGCCAACTACAAACCGATGCCATGTGGTGCTATTTTGATGCATTTCTTACTAAATTTAAACCGAAAAACTGCAAAGAAGCTATGAAAGAATCCTACTGTATTGACGGAATGCAAGAGGAGATTCATGAATTCGACCAACTTCAAGTGTGGGAACTAGTACCTCACCCTGATCATATTATGCTCATCAACCTCAAGTGGCTTTTCAAAGTTAAGTTAGATGAATTTGGGGGAGTGTTAAAAAACAAGGCTCGGTTAGTGGCTAAAAGTTACCGTTAGGAGGAAGGAATCGACTTTGAAGAATCATTCGCACCGGTTGCACGGATAGAGGTCATCAGAATTTTCATAGCAAATGCCGCCTTCAAGAATATGACCGGCTACCAAATGGACACCAAGACTGAATTTTTGAACGGTGTGCTAAAGGAATAGGTATATGTCAGTCAGCCTGAGGGGTTTGTAGATCAAGATCATCCAAACTACGTATACAGACTGAAGAAGGCTCTTTACAGGTTAAAACAGGCTCCACGTGCTTGGTATGACATGTCGTCAAAGTTTCTACTCTCCCAAAAATTCTCAAAGGGTGCTGTCGATCCAACATTATGCACGTGGAAAGAAGGAAAGGATATCTTATTGGTACAAATTTACGTCGATGATATCATTTTTGCTTCTACAAATCCTGAACTTTGTGACATTTTTACAAACTTAACGAGTTCAAAATTTAAGATGTCGATGATGGAAAAAATGTCTTTCTTTCTTGGATTACAAATTTCTCAAAATCCCAGAGGCTTCTTTATTAATCAATCCACATATGCTCTTTAAATAATTAAGAAATATGGAATGAAATCTAGTGACCCTGTAGACAGCCCAATGGTGGAGAGAACTAAACTTAATGAAGATCCACAAGGGATACCAGTTGACCCTACTCGTTATCGCGATATGGTCGGCTCTTTTATGTATCTTACATCCAACAGACCTGACCTAGTATGTCTGCATGTGTGCCCGGTATCAGGTAAAGCCTACCGAAAAGCACCTTACTGCAGCTAAACGGGTCTTTTGGTACCTGAAAGGAACCATAAATATGGGTCTTTGGTATTTAAAGGACACCATAATTAAACTAACAGCATACGCATATCATGCAGGGTGTCAAGACACTAAATGAAGTACATCTGGTAGTGCATAGTTCTTGGGAGACAAATTAGTGAGGTGGTTATCAAAGAAACAGAAGAGCACTGCTATCTTAACTACAGAGGCAAAATACATATCCTTATCTGGATGATGTGCCCAAATCTTATGGATGAGATCACAACTGACAGACTATGGACTTGCATTCAACAAAATTCATCTGTAATGTGATAACAAAAGTGTTATTGCTCTATGTTGCAACAATGTCTAGCACTCATGATCCAAGCACATTGACATCAAATACCATTTCATAAAGGAGCAGGTTGAAAACGGTGTGGTTGAACTATATTTTGTAAGAACGGAATATCAACTTGCGGACATATTCACCAAAGAATTAGCAAGGGAACGTTTTGAATTTCTCCTCAGTCACCTTGAAATGCAAAGTATGACTCTTGAAACACTCAAGTGTCTTGCAGAATCAGAAGAAGAGTAATTCTTTAAACTCTTCATGTATCATACGTATATATTTATCAAAAATCAAAAAAGATTTTCCATTTTTGAACAAATTTATAAAAAGAAAATAGAAAAATATAAAAACAAAAAACCAAAATACAAAATTAAAAAATTGAAAAAATCCAAAAATATTTTCTTGACATGTCTTTTAAAATTGATAATATTTACGGCTCTAGAAATGTCTTTCAATAATGACACTGGGTTATAAATAAAGTTCGAGTAGAAGTATCAAATATTTTCAAAACATGTCGATGGCTTACAGTTATTTTAGACTGTAACCCGGTTTTAATTTAAAGGAAAGTATATCGACAAAAAGATAACTTATCCTCACAACGGGAAAAGAAATTTTCACGGTTATGAACTACTTTACGTTCATGTAAATGGCTTGTGTATACTTTGTTACACAACCTGGGCTTTCTCAAAAGAAAATGTACACTTTAGTGCATTTTGTCTTTAAAAAGAAGAGAAATCTTCTTTAACCCGAACAATTTTTCTCAAAAAATATTGATTTTCAAATCATGTTCGGGTTACTCATTTGAAAATGTGTTGTATTAAAATCAGAATCAGTTTTCGACATCACACACAAATTTTCAAGAAAAGTCGACAACTCGAACAACTACAATAAATCTTTGAATAGAATACGGGTCGTTGTTCGATGGGAAGAAAGTGTTTTCGAATAGTCTTCAACAAGTCACAGAAAGTATACGACAAAAGTTTTAACTTCACGGATAATAATTTGAGGGGGAGTTAATTTATTTTAACTCCAAGGGCTTAAGTTGTCCTAAGTTAATAACTTTAGGTGCTTAAACACAATTTCAAGATTATTGCCTTAGGCTTAAAACTACATTCGACCAATATTGCCAACACCTCATAGTTTTAAAAATGATTATGAATGTTTGAGAATAATTACATAGTTTTAAAAGCCTTAAAGTTGAAGATATGTTGATAATTCAGTTAATCTTGTAAAAATGTGCGTAACTTCATAAATATACAGTGTTTGAGTATAATTTTTCAAGAATTTTTCAATAAATTTAAAATCTTTCAAAATTGCATACTCAGCACTATATCATTCCCTCAATAATTGAGGAGGGGGGGGGGGCATGGAAAATGTTTCAAATTATTCATGCTAATTTAGAAAAACATTTTTCTCCCCAAAAGCTTTTTGAAAAATATTTTAATCAATTGATATCCAAAATATCAGGAGATTTGCTATTTTTAATAAAGGAAGAAAATGTTATTAATTATGGAACTATAAAATGTGATCGAATAAGTCTCAAGTGCGGGCTTCTCCCTTCATGTGCAAAACACTTTCGAATATCGATGCACATGTGTAGGGGGAGCATTTCTTAAAGATGAAACTATCAAAGTACCAAACGTTTTGATTTACATCATAAGTACTTTGATTGATTTTCAAATGGTTTTAGGGCGATGATCTATATACCCAACAACCAACTAATTCACGACGGCGATGAAGTCATAAGGTGGTTAGTGTTAGATATACGTCCAATGATCCAACCATAACCGAAAGGATCTACACAAGGACATTCATTTAGATAGAATTAGAAGTCCTTAGGAAATATGGAGTTGAATGAAAATAAGGGGATAATGTTGACTAAGGCATGAGCTAGAACTAGAACAATCACAACAATGTGCTAGTAATGACGTCTTGGTAAACATTAAAGGGGTTAAAGAATGAAAAAGAATTATAAAGATGAAGGGTGAAAAGAAAGAAGCCCTCATTACACTTTAGGCAGAAACCGAGTCAATACATATGCTATCAGAATCACAAAGATGATGTTTGGTACTGAAGATAGTCATCATGGACCCAGTGATGCAATGCACAAGATTCTTGTTTCATTTCCCACAGAGATAAACATGTTATCTATCGACTTTCTCACTCCGAGTTAGTTGGTATTGAAAAGGTGGCAGTCAGCTTCAGCCTCCGATCACTAAAAACCAAAACGCACTTATTAATTCTAGAGCCAAAAGAGATCACTATAAATCTCATTAGGATAAAATTCCAAAATACACTTGTTGTTCACAAATAAAGAACACAAGTGATATCTAAGAGTCCTACGCATTATCCTTGTGATCTTGTTAGAACATTCAAAGTGATACTCTTCAGTTTCATAGTGACGAATGGAAATCCTTCTAGTGTCAACATCAAACAGCACTACAGTAGGTGACTTGTGAGACTCTATATGAATCAAGCTTGTGTCAACCGGATGTCAATTTTGGTATAGTCTATGAATTGACGATTCAATCAGTCAGATAGTAACTAACTGATTCACTCTTATCGTGTAGTCTGCTTTGAGACGTTCTGATAATGAAAACAAACTAGTACAGCTGGAAACCCTGTCAAGGAGATTCTTTGAATCTACATGATCATAGTTACAATATTTATATTGTAAAGCAGAGAACCAGAAGTTATCGCAACCAAACTTCGACGAATGACAAAGCCATATTCGTCCATATCTGTTGTTACTAACACTTAAATGCATGTTCAAACGATGGTGGCGAGACCTCATTTCAGCTGAGTCGGATTCATAATCACAAGCTCCTACTCAAGACTTAAAGTTTCAAGAAATCAACAAAATCGTAATCATACAAAGATAAAGACTTTCGCTACTCTGATACTCAACATCTTCCTCAAATACGAAAAGTGATCAAGCTAACAATTATCAAGGGAGATTGTTAGACAGCTTTCAAGAAAACTTAAAGTATGAGCATGTTGGTCCAAAGACACAAGATCGCAAGAAGGCAAAGTATTGCAAAGCTGATCAAGTGATGATGCAAGAGTTATGATCTCAAGAAGTTCAAAGACAAGTGATAAAGGCTCAAAGATCATAGTTTATCAAGCATGAAGGAACAAGCTCAAGCTTAAAGATCAAAGAACACTACAAAAATATATAAGATAAAGATCAAGATTCAATTCTAGGAGCAAGATTAAAGAACATTCATAGAATGCAAAGTTTAAGATATTTATAGACTGGAGTGACCTCCCTTAAGGGGAGATTGTTAGGATTCTAGAAAAGGCTCGGTCACTCCACGTATTTACCCTTATAACTCATAGTTTATGCATGTAATAGTTCATTAAGTAAACGAGCCGACCCATGGACTAAACATGGGTACCCATCTGTAACAACTATATAAACCATCTCCACATGTGGAGAGGGTGTTGGATTCTCACATATCATAATACATTTATGCTTTCTCTCTCAAGAAACCTTCCCACATCTTTCTCTCTATGGAATCATAAAATACATATTGGTGTGTGCTTGAATTTATATTTTCTACAACTACCCATACCTAAACCTCTTTTATCAAATGAAGCTAGAATATTCGACCATTTAATCCAAGCTAGCTTTTTTTTATCCTCGGAGGGGCCCCAAAAAAACAAAGCACGAAGACTTTCAAGCGCCTTAATGACCGCTTCGTGAGCCTTGAAAATAGACAAGTAGTATATACCAAGACTACCTAGAACCGATTTGATAAGAGTAAACCGACCACATATGGATACAAGGTTAGCTTTTCATCCTGATAAGCTAGCCTAAAAATGATCAAACAATTCCTTCCAATTGACAATGCAACCCATGTTCCAACCTATAGGCAAACCAAGATAAGAAAAAGGGGAAGAACCAGCCACACAACCTATTCCACCAGCCATTCGATCAACCTCACTTAAAGAAACCCCCACCCCATCTAAATTCGACTTGTTGATATTAATCTTGAGACCGGAAGCAATGTAGAAAACATTAAGAATCCGAATGATATTGTCCATATCATTTTGATTTCAATCGGAAATAATAATGAAATCATCCCCATAAAATAAGTGAGATAAATGGATACTGGGGGAACCAACCTTAACTCCTCGAAACATGTTTGCAACCAACCCATCCCTAAGAGCGATTTACAAACCTTCCATAACAATAATGAATAAGAAAGGTGACAAGGGATCCCTTCGCCTCAAACCTCTTCTTAAAGAAAACTCCAATGTATGACCCCCATTCAACAAAATAGAAGTCTGAGCCGACACTAAGCCCACTTTAATCCAACCACACCATTTTACACCAAAACCCAGCTTTTCTAAAACATGATCTAAAAATATCCAACTCACCGAGTCAAAGACTTTTTCAAAATCAACTTTAAACAACATCATTTTCTTTTTCTGATTCTTATACCAATCAATAACCTCATTAAGAATGAGAGGCCCTTCAAAATTTTGGTGACCTGGGATGAAAGCAGATTGTTCATGACTATGACCTTAGAGAACCAGTTGGCTAAGATTTTGGAGACAATCTTATAGTGAACACCAATTAGAGAAATAGGTCTATAATAAGGATTAGACACCTTTGGAATTAAAGTAATGAAAGCCAAATTCGACCCTTGCGGAAACGTGTATGAGATAAAGAAGTTAACCATGAAAGTCTGAATATCATTGCTTTAAAATATCCTAAAACTTTTTAACAAACATTAACAAGCCATCCGGACCCGACGCTTTTTGGCTGCCACAATCCAAAATCGCAGACTTAATTTCTTCCAAAGACACCATGGAATCTAAAAAATTTCGACCCTCGTAACTTAAACATTTAACATCCGACATGAGGGGAAAAAAATGGAGAATCATAACAATTAAACTTGTCTTTGTAAAAGTTAAGAAAATCTAATTTAATAGCATTCGGTTTTGTGATCCAAATGCCCTCATGCATAATACCTTGAATTATTTACGATTTCCTTCTAGAATTAATAATGTCGTGCAAAAACTTTGAATTTTCATTGCCTTCCACCTCCCATTGAACCCGGGCCTTTTGAACGAAATCCATAAACTCTAACTTCTCAAGACCATCTAGCTCTTGCAACCTAACACAAAGCGCTCTATCTTCATCATTAACACAACCTACATCAATATTTTCTTCTATATTGTCAACAACGACAATATGTTTTCCTTTCTACTATATTCGGCTTCTTGAGTACGGGAATACCAAAGTTCAAGCTGAACTTTTAGGCCTTTTAATTTATCATGAAGAGACTTTGTTGAACCCTTCATCAACTGACAGATTTGACCAAGCCTCTTTAAAAACATCATCAAAATCATATTGAGCAAACCATAAATGAATTTTTTTAAAGGCGATCGGACCTAATTCACTCTTCTTACAAATGCAAGAGAATGAGATTATGATCTGTCCACACTCTATCAAAAACGGTCACTTGCACATCCGAATGAGCTTGAAGGACACCATCAAAAATCAAGAAACGATCAATTTTTCTCAACTTAGAACTATCCTTGTTCATCCAAGTAAACATTCTACCTCCCATTAGAAGGCCGATTAAACCAATGTCATGAATAAAGGAATTAAATATCGTCGCATCCCCACTAGAAAAAGAACAACCAAACCTCTCTGTTTCATTCATAACTTCGTTCAAATCCCCAAATAGAATAATCTTTCCCGTATGGTTTTGAATAAATAAACGTAAGAACGCCTATAGGTTTGGTGTTGCGGGCCATAAACATTTATAAGGTAACAATCATCAACCGAGCTCATCCACTTACCGTCCATAATATTGTAATTATCGCCACACCGAAATCTGTTTTAAGTAAAGACACTAGGATCCCACATAGAAATCAAATCCCCTGAATTAGTTTTCGCCATGCTACAAACATAATCAGACTTGAAGTTACCCCACATGAATTTTAATTGAAATAACTCCAATTTAGTCATCTTCGTCTCATGCACACCAAGAATATGAATATTATGCTTAAAGCATAACTCCTTAATCCAAACCCGCTTCCTACGCTTCTTAGAAACACGAATATTAATCGATAGAATATTCATTTATCCACCATCGACAAACCTCTCTCATTAATCTTATGCCTTAATGATCGTTTACTCTCGTTTATGTCATAACCTAACGCCCCACCCACTTCAACCATCCTATTCATTTCATAAATAAATGAAAAATCTTTCATATCTTTCCTCTTGTAGTTTCCAAAAGAAGTAGAACACATACTCGTTCTTAACCATGTTTATTCACCTTGAATAAGTTTTCAAAACTAGGAGGAATGGTAGCATCCGAATCGATATGTTGGTTTTCTACTTCATTTTGTTTAACCACATGCTCATCCTTGACAGATTCCATAGAGAAGGAATCACCCACGCTGTTTACCTCGAGAACTTTATCGAATCCAAGGCTTAGAACATTCACCCCCTTTTTCCACATGATGGACATCCTTAGGGACATTTAACATTTCTTTCTCCTCTACTACGTGCTGAATAAATTAATCTAAAACGTTATTTGGATCTTCTTCATCATTGAGCGATCTACACTCCTCTACATCATGTCTATCACCAGAATCATTAGAAACTAAATCATCTGCAATGTAGATACTTCATGTTCCAATTTCCTTAACATGAACCTCAAAAGTCTTACCATGAATAACCACATTCATCGTCTCAAAAATAAAAGAATGCTTTGTTGTAGCAATACATACCCTTTCCATGCTCATACAATCTTCTACTTTCGAATCAAAGAACTTTAATTTACCAAACAAACTTGCCACTTTTTTAAAAGCATTAGATCCCTACGCACACAGTGGAAGACCATTAATCTCGACAAAAACCATCCTTTCATCTATTTTAAACGAAGGTACAATGACCTTAAGATATTACTACAATTTCTTCTAAGACTCATTCATTTTAAATGTCTCAAAGGATTTCATATTATTGAATTGGATCCAAACCCATAAACGCCGACATAGTGTATCTTGACTTCAGGAAACTTCATTTCTACATATACTGAACATGTTACCTATCGAGTCAACTTCCTTTACCTTAACCAATATCACATTAGTTGTATCCTCCACTTTAATAAGGTCATTTTTTCTCAATTGAATACAATTTGCATTCTCCCCATTAAGCCGAACCACTTTTGAGATTGCATCACTATGAGTTAGTGAAGCATACGATTGGTTGACAGGGAACATACGGGCCACTAGTACTCATAATAGGACGAAGATGTTCAGTATGAGGAACATGTTTATCCTCAGAAACCCTTGTATTTGCCACATTTGTTTCAGTCTTTGAAATCTAGCAACTGAAACATAAACATGATAGCTCCCTATCCAGATGTTAGAAATAATTTTTGCAAATTATTCCTGATTACGAACCCCCAAAAACCTAACAAAACCAAACCGCTTACCAAGTTTTAAGTGCTTACTTGCTATAAACGCACCCACGATACGACCATATGGTTCGCACTCCTTCCATAGACCCTTTGCATCAAATGAGTCAGGAAAATTCATAACAAAAAAAGACGCAGCAATTCTCTCCACATCCTTCACAAACAGATTATCAATTGGCTTAGTATGATGCTTCTTGTTTTTGCCAAAAACCCATGTCCAACCATTTGGATCTGATTTGTTCATAGAAACGCCAGCCATAACAAGGAAAATAAGAGAACGATTAGGGTTTAAATTTAATTTAAAAAAGACGAAGAACGAAAGAGGCGATAAGCAAAGACAGAAACCATAAAACAACAAACCAAGCCCTATGGTTCCAAAGCAAATCATCATGTAAGAAACTTCGTTATAAGAGATCGATCAAGACGTGGTGATACTCTCGATAACATGGCCTTAGAAAGAACGTTATAGATGAAAGGTAATAGATCGTAAAGTGCTAGGGTTTAAGAAGGGGACGCCGTAAATCGCCATTAGGGTTTTTCTATTATCACAAATTACACGTATAAATGATATGTTTATTGATTGAGTAGATATAACATTAAATATATGAAAACTTAACACCAACCTATTGGAACAAAAAACATACATATTATATGGATTAGTGTACTAATATGAATGAGATACACTAATGAGTAAAACTATTAATATAATATCGGGCCGAATGCAATGGAGGGTGAGCCATCACCTTCACCCTCACGCGCCACCACCACTAAAATCTCTCTCTCTCACGTGTGATACAAGGAAAAAAGAGGAGTAAGTGGTGGACTACCCCTACCATTTAATTTTATTTATTTGTTTGTAAATGTGTGTGTTATATTGTATGGTATGTTTGTATCAAGTGATAATTTTTAATGTTGATGACCATTAAAGCTGAAAGATGAGGAAAGTGGTGATGTGTTGAACGGTGATGTGACGTTGATATGAAAGTGAGAAGAGTAGTGACCATTGTAACTAATCTTAGAGTTTTGTAATTAAAGTTTGATACATTTATTAAGATAATAGAGAGACATTATAACATTGACTCGCATTATTGAACCAGTTACTCAAATGGATCACGATCTTATGAAAAGTGAGTGTTCATACAAAATTTTGAAACCATTCCTAGCCGAGCACGTATCTTTTTTCTCCCCTTTCAACTTCACGTCATCTCCTATCTTTTTTTCTTTTTCTTATCTTTCACTACTTACCCACATCTTTACCTTAATTCTAGTTTTAAAAATCATTCAAATTACTAAGATTAGGTTTTGGTTTTTATCAAATATCTCATATATCTGTTCATTGCTACAAATTACAACCTTTTCTATAGAATCAGAGTTCATCAACATTGGGGTTTCATTCGATTTTAGGTAAAACACACTTACTATGACAAATCTTGATCAACAAACCTTAAATTAACATCCAATCTTCATCGTTTTTGTATTTCTTATGAATTTTCAAAGAAATCACGCATAAGGTGTTTCGATGAAATGTCTCAAAGAAGAAATTTTGTGATCTTGAGTTTGAAGATATTCATTAGAAGAATGTTTAGTAATTCATACAACCTTCAATATTTGAAGAAAAGAATTAAAACGATGATGAACAAAACTTTTGAATATGCAATTGTTTATCAAAGAATAGTTAGCATTAAAGTTGCTCATCAAAGAATATTTTTAACAAGGAAGTTCATTTCCATTGAAAAGCAATCAAAGTGTTTGTTAAAAACCAATGTATTGTCACCAAGCATCAAGTGAATGTTCAGTTCTTACTTCAACTTAAACTAAAATGGCAAAGGTTTGTGACCATTGTTAAACAGAACCAAGACTTGAAGAATGTTTCTTATCACAAACTCTATGACATCCTGAAGCAACACCAGAATGAAGTCAATGAGATAAGAGTTGAAAGACAAGCACGTACTCCTAATCCACTTGCACTTGTTGCTCAACAACAACCAGTTTACTATCCTCAACCCAATCCTACCCACTACACTCAAAGTTCATCAACCAGATCACAAGCTGCTAACAGAAATAGAGGTAAAGCAATTGGAAATTCTCCACCACCTACTTATGATCAAGAACCTGAAGTAGTTGTTGATGAAGAAGCATCCTCTAAAGTGAAGGAGATTGACAAACTCGTGGCTTTAATCTCAATGTCTTTCAAGAAAATCTACAAACCTACCAACAACAACCTCAGAACTTCATCAAACACCATAAACACGAATGTTAACAATACTCCAATAACCAACAGAGGAACTGGGTTTGATAGACAGACTGGGCAGTATGATAATTAAAGGGCAGTTAATGTTGTTGGGGCTAAGGAGAATGTAGGTACTCAGGTAGTTGATGAGGTGTCATTTTATACACTATTTCGGGGTCATTTAACCCCCTAAATCATGCAAATATGCCCAGATTATGTGCTTAATCATTTGTTTTCAGGTTTTTAGCACTTGGATGGCATTTGGAGGAAATACATGTGACTTAGGCTCATTTGGAGAAGAAACGGAAAAGATTACGGACCTACACCATTTCCATGAAGAAGTATTATTCACGGAGCGTGAAGACGGCGTCGCAGGCATAAAGAGACGCCGTTGTGATCTATCCAGTGACGGCGTCAGAGATTTAGCGACGACGTCAGGACGTGGCCGACTTAAAGAGGATCTAGAATCATCCATGTAGCGACGGCGTCAGGACTTCAACACAACGCCGTCGCAGTGATATCTCTATATATACAAAACCAATTTTAGGGTTTTAAGTGTGTAACTTTGTATAACTTTTGGGAGACGAACCCAAGTCTTTGTAGCAGCTTTAAAGGTCATTTTTAAGGCTTCAACGTATTATAACTACCTTCTATCCATGTTTTAATCAATTAAGAGTGTTATTCATTAATCATTATATATGTCTATGTGTTGTGTGATTAATCTATGTTCTTGCTTTATCCATAACATGCTAGGCTAAACCCTCCTTTGTATTTACTTATGATTGTATGAAAGTCGGATTGTAGATCCTATTACTGTTGCTTCTTATTGATGAATGTGTGTGTTAGGCTTTAGAAAACCAGCTTTTGTCTGTATCGCTGTAGACACGTCTACAAAAACGCGAGTAGTGTAGAAAGGATACCATCGGTAACAGTTTTCATACTACCTTACCCATTATATGGTTGATCCCTCTTAAGATATTTCACATGCATTTAATATACTCTTAGGGCCCTTGTAATAGTCTTCATACTACCTTACTCGTGCGTTGCCTTAACGGAATATTAAATAGATGACGGGTTCATGTAATCCGTTCATGACCTAGGAAATACTTACACAAATCATCACAAGTGTGACAAGGCAACATGATTAGGAGAAGCAATCTGATAAGTAATGCATGATTAAGTAAAAACATTTAATTATCATAAAGTTATTACTAGTAGATTAGATATTAGTTTAGTTAATTGTTAAACAAACCAACCTCTCAAACCATAGATTTACCTGCTTTCTATAAAATATAAAAACACAAAAATAATCTTCTCTCAACCCTTAGAATTCTATTGGACCATGATCAAGCCTTCCTAAACTATTCCCCTAGAGAACGATAACAACCCCTGAGTCTTGCTTGTACTACTACTACAACGGTTAGGTACTCTGCCTAGGGAGTTGTAAAACTTCTTGTTAAAGTCCTACGACTACCGCATCAAGTTTTTAGCGCCACTGCATGAGGAATAGTTAGGTTTCGATCATAGTTTAACTTAGTTCTACTCGCTTGAATCCTTTCAAGTGAGAATTTAATTTCCGTATATTAGCTTTCTCGTAGTCTATCTTTTCTTTGTGCCTTTTGTTTGTAACTTTTTTGTTCACCATCATGATGTATGAAAGACCACCTACCTCACCCTTTCAAAACCCACCATGAAACACAACCTTCCTATTCCAAAGATATACCTTGATGTTCCAACAACATCAAGATGAATCTCTCTGTGATGCATGGACTCGCTTCAAGGACTTAATCCGAAAAGTCCCGCATCATGGCCTCAGCCTATGGTCCCAAATTCAAATCTTTTTCGATCATATCGATAGGTATACCCAAATAGACATTAACCATGCGGAAGGCGGGAACCTTAAGGGATTAAGTGCTGAAGAAGTGTGGGAAACCATTGAGGATTGTGCCAAATGCAATAAACAATGAAAAAACCCAACTAGCACTATTTCTGACCAAACAATAACAAATTTAAAGGATCACTTGGTTGGGAATGAGGTGGTTAGAGTTAAGATACCTAAGTGCATGTCATGGTTAGATGCATATGATAAGACTATAGGTGATCTAGATATTATGGAGGATAAGGTAGATAATCCAAACCCAAAAAGTGCCCCACAAGTCCTCCTATCATTTGAGGAATACACACCGACCGTGACTTACTCAGAAGAAGTAGAAGAGACTTTAAGAACCCCAATAGAGGTAGAACCTTTGGACAAAACACAACTAGAGGATTTAGGCTTGAATACTTGTAATCATGACCTTCCTCTTAGTTTTAGGGAAGTTTTAAGTTTTGATGAAATGAAGCCTCAACCACAACCCTTACCAAATTGTCCACCCTTAGATATAAGTCTAGGAGACAAAAGAGGCCTCTAACCACCCATCAAACCACATAGTCCTGATAGTTTTAGGATGAAGGAAGTAGACCATTTGACCAATCATACACCTCTTTCACCTCATGTGGCATCTTTCCACCCTAAGGATATGTGTTCCTATTATCACCCATGCATTGGCGACCTTAAGAAATATTATGGATTTAAACCAAGTTTATTAGGGCAAAGTGGATACCTAGGTGTTGATTTTTCAAAATTGGATATGATAGAAGATGATTGGGAATTAGAATCTAAGGAAGCTTCTTTTCTAAGAAGAGAACTTAATTCATTCGTTAGGCCAAAAGAAGTAGAGAAGGCCAGGATCAAAGAAACGCACAATTTAGAACATATAATTCAACAACTAATTTTTCAGCATGTGACCCCTTCTCACAACAATGGTGTGTATCGCTACTATCACCCGCACTTAACCTTAAGTGTAGGGGAGACCCACCCTTTACGCGTCAAATAAGCGTAGAGTCAGGCTCGTGACTCGAACAAAAACAAGCGCTTATTGGAAGGCAACCTAATCTATTATTTTCTTGCATATTGAGAGTGTCTTGTGTGTCTTGTGTGTTTGTTTTGAGTCATATGATTGTGTTAACTATTTTTGTGGTTTTTGTAGTAAATTTTGGTTTGCTACTTATAAATATCTGGTTGTTTCCAGACAAGTTATTTTTCAGTTTTACTCAGCATTTAAAAATCATGTGGTCAAAGTTTTAAAAGGACATAAGATACTCATTTAACTTTCGTTCAAATATGAATTCCCAGCGACTATGGAATAGATATCTATCCCTCATACAACCAACTCAGTCTTACCCCAAACCCAACTCAACCATAGATGCCACAAAAATGGGACCAGAATAGGCTGGTTAGTCACATTATATTTTTTTGACAAACATTTAGTAAATTTTGCTAGTATTTTCTATTGGCCTAGCTTTCACAGAGTCCTATTGTCCCCTATTTTGGATGAATCCAACTTGCCGAATATTTATCTTTATATTTTAGGCAACAACAAAAATCCATACAATGTCTGTCATACATGTAGACAAAACGAAAGTATGGCTAAAGTAAGCCTTATAGCACAATATCATATCTAATAATTTTTACACAAAACGCAGCAACTAAAATAACACAACTCTATTCATAGACTTCTAGATTTCGATTATCTTTATTTATAACATCAAAATACAGTGTAGATGAAGTCCACCCTAACAAATAGATCCATTATATAATATGAAAACGATTCAGTGTGTACGAAAAAGTAAGTTTGCCAACATATCTACAAACATCAAAACAAAACCAAAGATTCTATTTTCGTTCCGGGTTACCTTATCCCCAAGCATTGTGTCAAGAAAGCTAACATGCAAGAACAATCATTAAAGAGAGTGAGAATAAAATGATTGACACTACATCAGGTAGTAGTGTACCTAATTTATTTCGAACAAGTTTTTATTAAGAGCCATGATAATAGTAAATGGTTAAAATACGATGTTTAATAGTAATATATATATATATAAATATAATATATACAATATATAAATATTAAAAATAATATAATTATATATTATATATAATATATATAAAGCCATAAGTAGGAATTAACATGTGTATAGATGCTTACTTGAAGGTGATGATGAAAGATGGATGAAGAATGAACACAAGAACACTTATAAAAACCCTAAGTTATGAACCCAAAACACTTACTAATTTATACCTAATATCAAGTCTCCTTGCAACCCTTAATAAAACTAAAACAAAAATCCTCTAGTTATTTGAAGGTCCTTTAAACAGAGATGGATCTTTGCAGGCCTATAAAGATGATAGGCCAAGTATGTATAAATACAAATGCTATGTATATAACAATGACTATGAAATACTATGTTGATAACTGTGGAATCTTAACACAGGTATTATGAAGAACAATGAACAACTGAATAACAACTTTATTAATGTGTTCTTGAGGATTACAGATTGCTAACTATGATATATGATTTGCTAAACATGTGTATACCGACGGTAATCTCTATCTTCTTCTGTAATCAAACCTCCTTCCATACAAGCCAGAAGGGTTATCTTTTATATACTAAGGATAACCCTAAAAGGCTTACATATCTTTTTCTAAAATATCTCATAAATATCTTTTAAATATCTTCTCAACGGTACTAACTAACTTTCTACTAACGGTACTAACAACTATAGTACTTAAACTTGACTGTCGGGTACATGAAGTGTATAACACAGTACTAACTATTTGTACTGTCGGTACAAAGTTAAGAAAACATTAATCCTAACAATCCTCCTTAAACATGAATGTGTAAACTATTATTAACTTCATGTTTTCATCAATCCTTTAAAGCTTCTTTATATGCACAAAGAGTATGTATCCAAACATTCTTTATCATTTCTTAATCTTGTACACTCTATCCTTCTTTAGCAGCAACCTTGTCTTTTCAGCAATTCAGCAACATCTTTTCAGCTACAATCCAACTAAGTTGGCTTTGTCTTAGGTTTTTGGCAAACTACCAGCCATTAACGGATTTGATGTTCCTTTTACCATAACCGTTTGCTCTGGGATACGAAAACTCTTCATCAAAGCATAGTGAGAGTTAAATACCATACATTTTTGGTAAACTGTCAACCATCCACGGGATTTGATATGTCTTTACAAATACCGTTTTTTGTTTGGGAACTAGCCAATGCTTCATTGTCATAAACATGTGTCATTGATAAACCAACTAAGTTTTTTTTAGCAAACTATCAGCTATCAACAGATTGTGTGAGAGTCTTATACCAAGAACTGTTTGATCTTGGAATAGCCAACTCTTCACCAAAGAACACAGGTAGTTGAGAACCCTACAATTTTGTAAATTGAAAACCATAAACGGATTTAGAAGTCTTTACCCAGCCTTATGCTTGTGGACTAGCCAATTCTCTTATGCAGTTAAGCATGTGAATTGATAACCATTTTTATTGATGTGTGTTGGTTAGTCCACACTCAATCCCTTACTCACCTCCATCAGACTTTTCTTATAGATCAAAATCACTGTACCTTTTTTGATAAATCGTATCAATTCCAATGCCATAGTACTGTCTTTTATAGACTCCAATTTTAGCTTTAGCATTTGCATCAGTATTTCCTTTTTCAAAGGATACTTCTTCTCTATTAGCATGTGAAACAACTAATCCTTCATCAGTCATCCAAAAGTGTGTACCCCTATAGAACTAGCAGCGTCCCAACTGACTACTTTCCATTCATGCTGTGAGTTCCAAAACTCAATCTAGTTTAGCAGATGAACTAACTATATTCCAAATCTCCCCAAAGAACTTTATACAAACCTCCAGGAATCTTATCTTGATATATGTCCCATCACAAGTTTAATATACGCATCTAATCTTCACTGTCAACAGTGAAAGCACTCTATCAATGTGCAGAAAGCTTCTCTTTTGACCATTCTTCTTGTTACCTACATTCATTAATCTCTTCTGATATTTTAGATTCATCAAACTGGTTTATGTGCCAAGATTCACAGTCTCCAGTCAATGATGGATACTTCTTGTCAAGTATTTCATAATCTAACTTCCTTGTCCCTCATCTGGAGGCTATTGTCAAGCCAATCTCAGCTCATCATTCTCTTTCTCAATTTCTGATGGTCCATCTTGAGAAGTTATCTTGTTTGAATCTTCTTTTTCTTGACTTCATCTTTCCTTGTACCGTGCTCCTCTTTCTTATATTCTCTTCTCCTTTATCCTCTTCGCTTACTTCTTCTTTAGATTCCTGCGTGACCTTTCTCCTTAGAGGAATCTTTCTTATTCCATATCTTTGATCAGACTATCAATCTTCAACAGACCCAAAAGCAATGAAATCTTGCAACTGACCTTTTTTTTACTTTTCATAACATTGCTTTAATGTCTTCAACTCTTACTCTTCAACGCAGAATCGTTTTGAAGTTCCCACAAGTTTTAAGTAGTTCATCATCTGATTTCTTAATTGATTCTTGGTTGGAGGTCTGTTTTTAGAGCCTCCTGATCTTTATTGAGCAAGGAATTTTCTGCTCTGAGCACAATTGTATCATGAAGAACTTGCTCTTTCTTCTATGTGAACTGCTCTCTTTCTTAGCTCTTGAAGCTTCTCAGCATGAGAATTCTGTCTGCCTCAATTCTTGCCTTTATATCATCAAAAGTTTTAATGAGAGCTTCATTCGTTGCTTCTCTTCACAATTCTGATTCTCTCCTTCTTCAGCTTCCCATTCGTCTATGAACTTCCTTCCCAACTCTTCAACACCTCAAGCTTTTTGAATTTCTCACAACTGAGGATATCATTCATCTTCACTTTCAGATTTCATCTCCTCTTCCAATCTCTACTTCCTTGTCTTTTGGATCAATCCTTTGGAAGAGGCTTTTAATGTTAGACAGTGATCTTGTAGAAGTAGGCCTAGGTCTATCAATTTACTTTCAACAGCCTCAATCTCTACAAACCTTTCTCTTTTTCTTAGAAGGCAGCTCTGCTTGACTCATAGTGAGAAGAAGTGTAGCTTATTTTTCATCATCACCAAATATCATAGAAGTGGTGTTTGACTGGATTGTATGAGAGGCTTAGTAGCAATTCTCTTTAGATTGATCTCAGTACCTTTTATTGCCCAGCAGTACGTCAACTTTCTCTCAGTATCCTGTTTCCTTTGCTCTTCAGATACGTTCAAGATCTCTTCAGTAACTCTCACTTGTTTCATCATTACTAACTTTGATCCGTCAGTACTAAACTATGGCTCTGACAGTACTAACATTTTCAAAGTCGGTACTAAACTCCCTTCCTTGTCCAGTACTAACTCATCTTCAGGTACTAAGACTAACTTCAATAATCTCCTTGTCTTCATCCAACACATTTCTCTTGTCCATCACATCACTTTGAGCATTTCTGTTTCCATGTGAGTCAATATCTCTCTTCAGGCCATTGCATTCAAACAGAGGATCTCTTTATAAACTGGATGAAATCTCCTTGTTGCAAATCTCCTCCTTGTTTGGATTACAGACTCAACTTATTGTGCATCATATGTTCTTTGAGATGCTCTTCCTTGGGAATCTTTGTTCAATGAACATTCTTTTCAGATATCTATTGAACATGTTTGATGACAGTTTAGCTTGCTTCTTGACTTTGTGATCTAAGCCATCAGAGTTTTATTTCCTTGGCTTGATCTGAAACCAATGTTTACATAAAGAGTATACACAGATCATAGACATGTTGGAGGAGTCATGTCACCTCATTCCTGAAAGGGATTATCATTGGATGAGATGATCTCTAAGATCTCACCATTAAGGTTCTGGGATTGAATAGGAATGGAAGCAATGGGAGAAGACTTGGTGAAGGGAACATGCTGATGCCTCAATGGGATACTCGAGACACAATGTTTGAGCAGAATATTAGTCAGCAGAGCCTCATTTGGGACATCCCTAGTGGGAGCAGGAGAGGGGAGATGGTGTTGTTCAACAGATAGTCTTACTGAGGAAGTCACCCTCATCCTGAATTTGGTTGGACAACAAAGTATCTACACAAAAGGTGAAACTTTTCCTGAGAAATGTTTGCCGCGACTTAATCATAAAAGAAAAAACTTTACTAGATTAAAAACTATTTTATACAAAGAAAGTGAATCTACAAGGTATTATAGTATTTCTCTAACTTATCTACCGTAACAATATATGAAACACAAACTAGGATAAACATGACAAACCATTTTCGTTCCTTAGCCTCTAATGTCTAAGCCTACCATCAAAAAAAAATTGGTAAAAAATTATACATTTGATTTGTTGTTAAAAACAAATTAACAGCAGTGAGGCATATTTGTAGGAATTTGATCCCAAGAGGTACTTTTGGAACTTAAACAATGATTAATTGTGTGAAATAGAAACCTCCATTGGGGTGAAAACAAGGCTTTATTAAATGTTAATACAGTCAAATCCCCTTCATATCCCATACGCTGAATAGTATCAAAGATAGCTAATTTTGTAATGAGTCAATCCCATCAGCATCATCAAAATAAGATCAGTTCTGGAATTGATGCCTCAGAGGAAAGACACAAACCTGCCAGCTACTATGGCAGTTATGTGCCTAACATTGAGAATGTTATTAGAATATCAGAACGTCCAAACTGATCAACGAATGTGGTCGAGAACAAACCAGACTTACAGATGAGCGCATGATAAATACAACATCTACCGAAGAAAATCCATGACTTCATGATACCGACATTCCCTTCAGATCTTTTTCGAAGTAAGCGTCATGTATGTGCTAGGACAGGACTACAAAGACACCATGTTGCTTAGAAGAGAGAAATCGTCGGTAAGAGAGATTAGGGCTGTAAAGAAAATGTCAGTTTAGAGAGATTTCTTGAGTAAATGTGCTAATTGAGAATGGATACCTTAATAGTTTGGATACCTAATTTTAAAGAAAACGTTCCAATTTACACTTTGTACCCTTGGCGGTATTTTTCTTCAACGACTCTTTAGCGGTACAAACTTTGCTCAGCGGTACTAACTTTGCATGGTCGGTACTAACTTTGTCCAAACAAAGAATGAACAATGTAAGTATCAGGAATGCTTCAGCACCATCAGTAACTCTTCTCAGTGACTCTCTAAATCTTCTTAAAGCGTTGACAAGCATCACTTCTAGTTAATATGTATCCATAACCAAAAACTATACAACTATACTACACTAACTAGTTGCTAATATTTCTACTAATAGTAGTACTTAGTTTAAAAGCATACCAAATCTCTAATCTGAAATTGCTTGCTTTAAACTAGTTGATAATGTGAAACGCATACCGCGACCTTCCCTCGTCATCAACCATACTAACCAATTTTACCTGGCACACACCGCTCCATTGTTACGCATCCCCTTTGTTGTCAAACATGACATAGACTCTTCTCTTGGTGGGTTGAACCACACCTGCAAATACTCTTTGGAAGGTCTACATAATCTCATGTCTTCAAAATGCTTCACAAGAGAATTCTTACTCTTAATCCTATCCACGACAACTTTACAATCTTCTTACTCTTGAACAACAGCCAACTCTTTCTGGTAATGCAAACATGATATTTCCAAATCTCACGATGATGTTGTTTCTTAATAAACAACCTTTTGCACCCTCGTTAAAACATGGTTTGTCCTTAGTTTACGATAGGTTACAACACAGTTTCTTGTCCAGATTGCTACCTATAGAAGTGTTGAAAGTGTACGGACCACTTGTTGGTACAGTTAGTTATGCTTGCATGATGGTGGTTGAATCTTGATGGGCATGATAAGGTGGAAGCATAAGTTTTACTGGGTTTCTTAGAACAAGTAGGATTTTGCCATGTTGTTTTTAACCCTCTTTCATCCACATTATGACCCATTCAATATTGCCTCCCTTTAAAACCAATGTTAGTCTTATGGATTTATAATCCCCCATTGACCAACCAAGAACTGAAATCCGGCTAACATCAAATGCCATTGGTTAGTAGATCACTGCATTGTCATTAGTAGGAGACTAAGCACCTGTACAAGTTTTCTTTCTCATAAGCAACTCGTATAAGTGCATAGCCTAATAGCAATATGATGTGTCTTCGAATGATATACTGGATTTCTTACAATGCAAATGGTGCTTCATTATCAATGTAGAGTCTTTGTGATTATGAAAGTTGAACCCATAGTCTAACATTTGATTTTGAATCCACAAAACTTGCCCACAACAGCTTGCAGCAGCAACATATTCGGCTTTTGTAGTAGAAGTGGCCACAATGGTTTGCTTTTTGCATTGCCATAGTAAGAGTCTCCCTGCTAAGAATTGACAACTCCATTTGTTGATTTCCTGTCAGATTTGCTCCACATAATCACTATCTAGAAAGATTCCAGTCAAATGAAGACTCTCTCTAGGATACCCACAGGCCCAGTGAGGGTTTTGCCCTTTAGGTACCTAAAAATTCTTTGACAGCAATTAATGAGAGGACTTTGAGTGACTTGAAACCTAGAAAAGCCAGACCGCAAACATAATGTCAAGGCCAAGAAGCAGTCACATACATTAAGGACCCAATCATTGACCTAATAGAGATGGACATCAACATCACCTGGCTTTCCTCATCTTTGACTAAAGGCTTTGAGACTCAATGTGTACTAAAAAACTTGGCAGTCTTAACACTTACAAAGTCAAACTCTTCCTTATTTCAGCAACATACTTATCCTGGCTAAATAAATATACCATTGAGTTTCCTGTGACTTTAGTCCCAAGAAAGGAAAAGGTGACTCTCCCATTGAACTCATCTGAAATCTACTCTTCATCAATGCCCTCACACTCATCACACCAAGACTTCTTTGTAGACCCAAAATGATATCATTCCACATAACTAGAACTAAAAATGAATATCATGTGTGTCCTCTCTTTAGGAAGAAAGTTTTGTCAATTGTCCCGCTTCTGTATCCATTCTTCAAACAAAAAGTGATAAAAGTAGCATACCATCCTCTGGGAGCTTGATGTAACCCATACAAGCGTTAACCACATTTGTAGACTTTCTCAGAGAACTTAGGAATCTTAGTAAACCTGGTGGTTGAAGATACATAATACCCTCTTCATCAATCATGCCATAAAGAAAAGCACTTTTCACATCCATTTGATAGACTATAAAGCCCATATACGAGGCAAATGCCTAAAAAGATCCTTATGCTTCAAGCCTAGCCAACATGAGCAAAAACTCATCATAGTCTAATTCCTTATCCTCTTGGCCTGTGACCCTGAGCAACTAATCTAGCTTTGTTTCTGACACCACTGCCCTATTTTCCTTCCTTTCTTAAATCTGGTACAACCCACTTTGTACCGATAGCCTTCTTCCATAAGCAAATCTACTATGTATCCCAAACCTTTTTGGAATCTCAACAGCACCAATTCTTCTTGCATAGCATCAACACAAGCTTTCACATCTCAAGAGCTTCTTAAATCTATCTTAGTTACATGTTAGATAGAAAAACAAGCAAATAAACAATGATGATAGTCTTTATATTGTTATCTCCTTGCTTTTGAACAAATAATAACAAAAGCATGAGCCCTTTCAGAACATATTAATTACTTTGCTTTGTTATTACTGCTGATGTTGGATCTCCTAGACTAAGAGTTTGAAGGATGAGAGGGATAATTTCTTGATGTGGGAGATAAACTAACATTCACCAGCTGTTTTCCAAATTGTGAAGTCAGCTCTGCACTCCTCATCACATAAGATATGTGTAAAGATACCATCAATAGTATCTTGATGAATATCCTCCAATGGAGGTATTTCAGAGACATCTTCTTGTAAATGAGATTGTCAGAAAGATATTAGTCCCTCAATAGTACTGGCAGTACATAACCGAAGCTAAACATGTATTAAAAGGATAGTACCGCTAGCTTAGTCTGTGTTGCTAAACAGTATCTAAAAATGTTATACTGCTAGACTTAGAAGCTCCTGCTGAAGATAACCAAGGTCTAGTTTCTTGTTCAGACTCTTACCTGAGGAGCTTTAGCTTCCTCATTAGCTTCTTTTCTTGCATTTGTAAGTCTTGCAAAGATCATCCATAAAGACTTGCTTTCCTCTCGTTAGGACCCCTCTCTTAATATCTGATTTGCACAGATGAGATTTAGAAGAATAGAATCCATATTGGAAGTTCAAACAGTCTTGAAGCAGATTCATCTTCTTTTTTCAGATCCCCTGCATCATATTTTTTCTTTTTGCCTGTATTTGTTAGATTCTTGTTGACCTGCATGAAGGTTAGCTTGATATCTCTGATCAAACATATGGTAGTTTCATCAAGCATCACAAATAATCAACGTCAAAAAGCAATTTGGTTCCTTGTCCCTGCATCATTGGGTTTGGTTCTCTAATAAGAAAGTTTATGTGCAGGTTTTCTTCAACCTCTATTTGTTACTAATTGATACTCTAAAGCTTGCTTTGTAGAGAAATACCCAACCAAAAATCCCTCATCAGATTTTCCAGCAAACTTTGCCCAAGTGGTCTATTGTTTTTCAAGGGATGGTCCACATGGCACCCAAAAGGTCTTATATAACATATAATTTGTGTTTTACCAGTTAAAAATGTTCATAAGGATCCTATATATGAGGCTTGTGTCCTAATGCCCATTTAGAACATACAAGCATACTAACCTGCTTCACCCAAATGAGACAAAAAGTGTAGAAAAAAGAATCTGCAAGCATGTCCTTGCTCGCCGATCAATAAAGGGTCCTGTCTTTCTCTGAGACAACTCCATTGTTGTGGAGTTCTGGCATTGCTGTATTTCCCCTCTTATCCTTTATAAACCCACAAATTCAATAACATCCCTGTTTTTAAATTCTGTTCCATTATCACATCTAATAGTTTTTAATTTTTGATTTAATTGGTTCTCTATCTGTCTTATAAAGTCCTTAAGGATTGCACTAGATCAACCTAAGTTCTTAAGAGAAATGTCCAACTACATCTGCCTAAAATCAACAGTGATCAACCAACACAATAGGACTTTATGTTTAATGGCTCCTGACAGATGTAGGACCAAACAAGTCCTATATGTAGACAGTTGTAGTGTGTTGCTAATAAACTTATTAACTTGGCCTTACAAGAAAGCTTTGTGTTGCTTTCCTTTCTGACAAGCAACACAAGTGTGGTCATTTAGAAAAAGCTTGTAGTAACCTCGACAAATGGTTTTCCCTCACAAGTCCGTGTTTAGGTTTATGAATTAACATGACCCAACCTCCTATTCATATGGTTAGATTCATCAGTTGTAGCCTTTGCAATTAAACAAGCCAAACCTCCTAAAGGAACAATGTTCTCTAAATTGAAACTGTACATATTGTTTTGTCTGGGGACTTTAAGTAATATTTGATTTTCATCAGGTAACTTAAAATCAGGAGACAAAACAAGACATTCAGAGTCAGTAAACAGAACCTTGTTCTTTTTGTCACACATTTGTGACACAGAAAAGAGATTGAAATGCTGAAGTTCTTTCACAAAGCTTACATCCTCAAAATCTAACTTACCAGTTTTTATTTTCCCTTTACCAGTAATATAGCCTTTACTACCTCCAAAGGCAACAGGGCCACCATTAAAGTCTTGAAAGTCAGCAAGGTAAGCCTTGTTCCCTGTCATGTGCCTGGAACATCCACTATCAATAATTCCTTTATTCTTTAGAGTTCTATGTGGATTATCCTGCACATTTAAAAGAAAGAGATTAGACTCTCTTAGGGACCCAAGCCTGTTTGGGCTTGAGTCTGCCTAGTGGATCTTTGAAAGTTGAATAATTTCTAAGACTAGATCCACCATTGTATTTGGAGAGAATATTATTGTTGTATCCTGGTGTTCTCCATTTACAACCTGCTGAGGACTTAACAGCAGTGTCCCATTTTCCCCCAACAGTACTAACTTCTTTTACCTTAGCAGTATAAACTTTTTGGTTTGAAAAATTTGTTCTTAGTACTGTTGTTCTTTTGAAAGGCCTTGATGATGGTGAATGAGTTTTGTGAAAAACATTTGCTGGTCTAACACCATTCACAATGGGCTTAACAGTATTAACTTTCAGAGCAGTGCTAGTTAGTACTGTCTGTCTGTTAACATTTTGTCTAGCAGTACTAAAATTGTTAGTACTGCTAGCTTTAGCAGTATTAACTGGATTATTTCCAGTTCTTGTTTGTACTGCTAAAGGAACAAATTGATTTTGTTTATTTACCCTTTGAACATTGTTCCATGTTGGTTTCCTCTCCCCTGTACCATTACCCTTAGACATATTTTGTTTGTTTAGTTCAACTTGTTTAGCCAATTTTACATGATAATCACAATCTCTTATTAAATGACTAAAACTACCACAGACAAAACATGCTCTTTCAGTAAACCCATGCCCCAACTCTTTGTTGTTAACCTTAGGTTTTTGACTATGTGTAGACTGATTCTTAACATTTTCCCTAGGTGTTTTTACTTGCTTGTTAGCAAAACTAGGTGTATCAAGTCCTTTAGTTTGTACAGACACATACTCATCATCACTATCTGATTCATACTCCTCAATGATAGGAGCATCAGACCAGACCTTAGGTTGAACTTCTATATTTGATTCATTGACAACTGGTTCAGACACTAATTCAGAAGGTTCTGTACTAATGTTAGAGTTACAGGTATCAAGTTCAGTTGTTTGGGATTCAGATTCACTTGGTTGAGTCTTTTCTGGACCATATGTATATTGTGAGTCATCTATTTCAATATCAGGTCCAGAGGGCAAATAATTCCCTGTCATGGGTGGGGGTACTGCTTGCATTTCACATGTTTTACCAAGCCTTTTATGCAAAGGTAGATTTTCAAAATCACTTTTATTGCTCTTAAAGACACTTTGCATAACTTCATTTTCATAACTCAAAATCCCACTATATCTGTAATCACCATACCCTAGCCCAAATTTATCCCTGGCACTCATATGATGATTTACAATTTTACCAAGATTTTTTGAAGAATGATTCCATTTGTCTACTATGACTTCTAAATCATCTTTTTCTTTTTGAGCTTTAGCCAACAATTTCTTATGGTATGTTAGAACATCTGTTTTATCATCTAAATCTATTTTCATAAATTTGATTTTTTGTTCATACCAAAGTTGACCTTGTTGATGGGCAACTAATTGTGCTTCAACTTTCTTAAGACCTTGAGTATAAGCCTTTATTTCTACGCTAGCATCACTAAGTTGCTCTCTTTGAACATCATAGAGTTTTTTAAGGTTAGCATAAGACTCTTTACACTCATTTGAACATACCTGTGTGTCTGATCCTGAGCTGTTGCTAGCCATGAAAGCAAAATTTTCATCATCTTCTGTATGAGCTGTCCAATCAACACATTCTCCATCAACTGTCACCAATGCTCTAGATTCTTCTTTCTTTCCAGTTCTGCTCCCATCTTTATTTCCAGGATTCCATCCATCCCTCCTCCTGTTATCTTCCTTTGTTCTACACTCTCTTGCAAAATGCCCTGTTTTGTGGCAGTTGTAGCATTCCACTTTGGTTTTATCAAAACCAACAGGTTCTTTTGCATCAAACTGTAGCTTTCTACCAGTCTTCTTGTAGAACTTCTTTATTCTCATGGAGATCATTGCCACTTGCCATTTTAAGTCCATTTCTTCAAGGTCATATTCATCAACCTGGTCTAAGTCCTCATGATCCAGTTAAGGACAACTTGATTGACAAGCAAGGAATATGATGATGTTTGTTCATGCTTTGAATTATGACCAGAAGTATTGGAAACACCATAAGCGGTACTAACATCATTAGTACTGTTGGTGTTTTCAGAAACAAATGCTACATTTTGCAAGTTGGAAGTTGATGCAGTAGAGCCTTTTACATCATTTTCAAAGACTCTTAGATTGTTGTACAAGTCATCAAAACTGAGACTGTCCATACCTGGTTTGTTCCTCATAATTAAGGAAACTTGTAACCAAAGCAGAAGGTAGGATCTTAGAAATTTCTGATTTGTATCTTAGTAGGATACTCCTGTTTTGCTCCATGAATCTCTAACTGACTGAGAAGACTTTGGAATCTCTCATAGCCTTTGTGAATCCCATCTGTGTTGGATACAGTGAATCCTTCAAACTGTTGCTTCAAGATGTACTTCTGCATCTTTTTAGATTCATCATTTCCACCAAATCTGGATTTGATGGCATTCCACATTTCTTTTGCATCAGTCATCTTATGGAATTTAGCTAGATGATCTTCTGGTATGGCCATTAGCAAGGTGGTCCTAGCTTTTCTTTCTCTTTCTCTGGCCACTATTTCTTCTCCTGTTTTAGGAGGCAAAATTTTAATTTGTCCTGATGTATCAGTTGTGACTGACACAGGACCATTCCCATTTTGGATAACCTCCCAAATTGGATAGTCTGTATGAGCCAAATAGTGTTCCATCTTCATAGCCCATATATCATATTCTCCCTTTTTGAGAATAGGCAGCTTGATGGTTGAGACTGTATGAGGAGTTTGTTGTGTTGGTGTTTGTTGTGTTGATGGTGGAGGTGGTGGTGGTGGATTTTCATCTTGTGTTCCAGACATGTTTAGTGTTGTTGGTTAGAGATGAATAACTGGTTTTATCTGTTCTTCTTATTCAGAGTTTCTCAAAGCTCTGATAAACTTTGTAGGTCCTAATAAAAACTGAATGGTCTTTGAGCCCATATAAGATGTTAGCAAGGATGTATAAAATACAAATGACTATTAGAATCAATGACTATGAATACTATGTGTTAATGCGGAATCTTAACACAGGTACTAAGAAGAACAATGAACAACTGAATAACAACTTTATTAATGTGTTCTTGAGGATTACAGATTGCTAACTATGATTATTATATAATCTCTATGATCTTGTGTAGAACTGTATTTACTAACTATGCCTAGGGTTCCTTTTATATGTCAAGGATAACCCTAAAAGGCTTACATATCTTTTTCTAAAATATCTCATAAATATCTTTTAAATATCTTCTCAACGGTACTAACTAACTTTCTACTAACGGTACTAACTAACTAACAGTACTTAATACTTTGTACTGTCGGTACTAAGTATAACTGTCAGTACTAACTATTTGTACTGTCGATACTAAGTTAAGAAAACATTAATCCTAACACCTACGTATGATTGGAGCCATAGTCAATACTCCTAAGAGACTTTTCTCAACCTTTGATAGGTTTTGTCACCAAACCTTCCGTGCTGCAAGATCAGATTTTATGAGAAACGTAAAAAGTGATAGTATGCTTAACGTCTTTAAAGGAATTATCTTTTTGTTGACGACTATCCCATTTCACAATTAAAAATCCCCGCTATTGTAATTTGGCAAATTTCAAGCAAACATGGGGTACTCGAATCACCACGAAAGGTAACCATCCCAAGTGTCTCGAGAGGAAATGTTTCCGTAATTTCCTTTTTCTCAAGATCACTTTGATGAGGGTTCTCTAATCTTGATAAGTGGTCGACCGCGAGATTCTCCGCTCCTTTTTTATCACGAATAATGACATCGAATTCTTGGAGTAGGAGAATCCACCGGAGCAATCTTGGCTTAGCATCTTGCTTAGCAAGAAGATACTTGAGATCCGAGTGGTCCGTATACACTATGGTCTTTGATAAGACTAAGTAAGGCCGGAATTTCTCAAAAGCATACACCACGGCTAATAATTCTTTCTCCGTCGTAGTGTAATGTGCTTGAGCATCCGTCATGGTCTTACTTGCATAGTGTATAGGCTGAAAATGTTTGGTCTTACGTTGCCCCAAGACTGCACCTACCGCATAATCACTAGCGTCGCACATAATTTAAATGTAGGTAACCAATCAGCGGCAACTAAAAATTGGGCTTTCGGGTTAACTTTTTCTTAAGTATATTAAACGCTTCATTACATTCTTTAGACAAAAACAACGGGGTTCTTTTTCAAGAAGTTGGGTCATCGGCGGGCGATTTTAGAAAAAATCTTGAATAAATCGCGATAGAACCCACGTGACCTAAAGAAACTTCGATAACGCCTTTAACGGATGGTAAGTGGATGAGGGAGTTTGCTATTACAGCAACTTTAGGTTTATCGACTCAAATTCCCGGACTTTGAAATTTTATGTCTAAAACAATGTCCTTCGTTTACCAATTAAATGGCATTTCTCCACCAATTTACAACTAAAGTAGTGTCTTTGCACGTTTTAGCATTTTGTCTAATTGGGAGAGGCATGACGAGAAAGAATCACTAAAGACCGAGAAATCGTCCATAAAGACCTCCATTGTTTCCTCGATCATGTCGTAGAAAATAGACATCATGCACCTTTGGAACGTGCCCGGAGCATTAGATAAACCAAAAGGCATACATCGGTAAGCAAAATGTCCAATAAGGGCTAGTGAAGGTTGTCTTTATCTTGGTCTTTAAGGTCAACAGTAATTTGAAAATTATCCCGAACAAAATCTAGAAAAACAATAGTATTCAGTTCCAGCGAGTCGTTCGAGCATTTTGGTCCATAAAGGCAACGGGAATGATCTTTATGAGTCGCATCATTAAGCTTACGGTAATCTATACAAACACGCCATCCGGTAACTAATCTCGTAGGAATCAACTCATTATCTTCATTTTCAACAACGGTCATACCACCCTTCTTATGCACACAATGAATGGGACTCACCCACGGACTATCGAAGATAGGGTAAATCAATCCGGCATCAAGCAGTTTGATAACTTCCTTTTTGATAACCTCATGAATTTTCGGATTTACCCTTCTATGATGTTGAACTGATGGTTTGAATTCGTCTTCCATTAAGATCTTTGTGAGTACAAAACTAGGGTCCGATACTTTTATGTCAGAAATTTTTCCATGCGATGGGGGCAGTTTGTTTGTGTGACTTAAGAACCTTTAAAAGGGCGGTTTTTTATTCATCTTTTAATTCTTTAGAAATTATGACGGGTAATTTATCGGTTCCTTCTAAAAATGCATATTCAAGATGAGACGGTAAATCCTTGAGCTCGAGCTCCGGAGGATCATCAATAGAGATTTAATCATTTTTAAGTTACTCAAAATGAAAGTTCCTTCGGAGGAGAGGGAGATGACGAATCATCAATTTAATAACTTCTCGAGTAAGAAAAGGTCTCCGTCTGGGATCCAAGTTGGCATCATCAATTCCGGTGTGGATTGAATCATCTGTAAGACAAGCTTTGATTGTCTTCCAAATTGAAGTCGCCTCTTCAAAAGGTGTGACAAGAGGGGAAAGAAATTAAAAAGGATAGGAGTGGGGGATTTCACCTTTTTAGAACTATCCGTAAATCTAAGAATTTTGGCATATTCTCCTCACATGAAACATCGATGACATCGATTCGATTAACCGATTCAGAATTATTGTAGGAGTATCTCGAAGTTTGACCAACTTTAAAAGTTATGGCTTCATCATTAAATCGAAGAGTTATTTCTTCACCGTAAACATCAATTAACGCTCGAGCCATCCTTAGAAAAGGTCTCCCGAGAATGAGAGGAACCCGCGGATCGACATCGTAATCAACGACTACGAAATCAGCCGGATAATGGAACTTCCCCACTTTAACGAAGACATCTTCGGCGACACCTTTTGGTCGAGTAATTGATCGGTCCGCAAGCTCGAGGAGCATTCGTCTAGTGGAGGTAGTTTAAGTTCGGGAAGTGAAAAGGTTTTCATACGGAAAGATGGATAAGATTGATGCTTGCCAGTGATGACCAAGGTCTGTAGCAATTCAACCATTCCCTGAAATCACACGGTATAAGAAACTTGCCGGGGTCTCCAAGTTTTTCGGGCAACTTTTTTAGGATAACCGCCGAACAATTCTCATTCACCGGTGTTTTGACTAAGTCAAATAATTTTTCTTTGTTATTTAGGAGACTTTTAAACATTGAAGCAAATTTTGGCATATGAAGAAGAGCATCCGCGAAACTAAGCTCGAAATGTAATTCCTAAGATATTCACAAATTTTAAAGCTAGAATATCATTTTTTCACAGAGCTTTTGTTTGTTGGCTCGTAAAGGATAAGGTATAGATGGTTTAGGCTTAGGAGTAAACATCAGGGTCATCAATTGGATGCTTGATTTGGATTACCGAGGTTGGATGTTTTCGGTACTCGGTTGCACCGTATCCTTTGTCACCTCGGGTTCCCGTTCCACCACCTTAGGAAGAGGAGAAAGAGGAGGTGGAGGTCGGGAGGTCCATCTATTGAAATACATTGGGTGCGTGATTGTTTTCAAGTCACCTCCGGTTTTGCCAACAGATGTTGCTTAGAAGTGAACCGGTACCGAAAAGAAGCGGTATTCATTTGAAAAAACTAGCCATCATATTCTTAAGCTCATTGGTTTGATTTGACATTGTAGCTTGCATTTCATTCCTCATTTCATTCTTGAATGTATTATTTTGATTTTGCATTGTAGACTGCATTTTTTTTTCATTTTTTTCTTATTTTGATTTTTAAATTACTGATATGATTTCTCATGGCTTGCATACAGCCCTCATTCGTTTTCTTAAATTTCTCCAAGTCACTCAAAGTAGTAACTTGAGTTTGAATCGGAGCTTGATAAGACGTATTTCCTTGATTGAAGTTATTTCCTCGATTCTGGTTAAACCCTTGATTTTGCACATTCGGTTGAGCAAAACCGGGTGGTCGAAACTGATTAGCTATACTCTGGGGTCGATAACCAGTATTTCACCTGATTTTGTAGTTCAACTGCGCTGCTTGAAATATATCCTTGAATATTGTCTTGTAGCACGAAAAGTTAGTTGCCATCGGTGTAGGGACACTGTCGGTAAAAATGAGCACTGCCACAAGTAACACAAGATTCCTCAACAGCTTTTACGGAGGCTGGAGCGGGGGTTACTGATTGTTGTTTAAACATCGCGGTCATGGCACTAGTCACGGCACTGGCTACGGCACTGGCTATCTCTGAAGAATCAACATTACTTGCTTTCACTTGAGAAACAATCGGTTTGTTTCTTGAATTACGAACTTTTGATTTGTTTTCAATAATTTTCAACACATCTTGTGCACTTCTTTCCAAAAGATTGCCACCGGCGGCAGAATTCAAAGAATCTTGATCGGATGGGTTTAAACCATTGTAGAAGGTATCGAGTTGATGCAATTCGGTAAAACCGTGATGTGGGCATGCTCGAAGGAGATCCTTGAAACGGTCCCATGCCTCACTAAACGTTTCCTCAAACACGTTGTTGAAAATTTGAAATTTCATTCTAGAGATTTGTTGTTTTTGAGGGGGGAAATAAATGGTTAATAAACTTAGACACAAGATCGTCCCAAGTGAGAATAGAACGAGGAGGTTCTTTGTCGATCCAAATCCAGGCTGGACCATCAATAGAAAATGGATAAAGCATAAGCTTAATCGATGTCTCGGGCACATCTTTGTAATTCAACGTAGAAGTAATCTTGTTAAAATATTGAATATGAGCTTGAGGATCTTCTTTCTCAAAATCGAAGAATTGTTTTGAAGTTACAAGATTGATTAGACTATGCTTGATCTTGAAATGCTCAGCGGGAATGGGTGGTACTATGAATGCCTCCGCATAACCCTCGGTGGGTGCACGGAGTAATTCCGCCATAGTACGTTGATCGGCCATCGTAACTATGGGAGTCTCTACAAGAGAAAACGGTTCGACGCTTTGTATAGAACGTCTACAATTACAACATTTTGGAATCGTAGAAGTAGGATTCGCATAAGGTTCACCAACAAATTTTGATGAAGAGCGAGTTTGCATACACTAAGAACAAAATAAGAGAAAATAAAAAATAAAAAAAATTTGTAACCGATAATCAAACAAGTGTATGGTAGCTCTCTAGAAAATGCACAAAGAAGCGGAGGAGCGGGTAAGCGCAAAGCTATTAAAAACCTTCTCCTTTCGGGTCGAAGTTTGTCGGATCAACCCTCCTTATACCTCTCTTATAGTTTGTAATCTAAAGGTGAGCCGAATTCACAAGTGACACAACAGTTGATTTTGTTGTTTTTCAAAAAAAAAATTGGAATTTTGATTACTTGATAATAGAATAAAATATTTACAAATGAAAGCGATAACTTCACGGGGAAGGGTCTTCAAACACTAATATTCAAACGTACATAATAATCGTTTCACAACCTCCCCGGCAGCAGCGCCAAAAATTAATTTCAACTTAATTATACTTATAAATATAACTTAATATACATATATATAATTAAAATCAAAATATCAAATAATGAGAGAGTGTAAGTATTCCGTAAGGGTTTTAAAAGATTACTTTTAACCAAAGTAAATCCAAAAACCTTCCCGAGTCGTTTTCCGACGAGGCGTGAATTAAAAATCGTGATTAAGTTCGTGATTACGTGTTTGAATGATCAATATTTGATTTGGGATTCTATTTCTACAAGTAATATGCAAAAATAAATAAAAGCAAGCCTAAAACGAAAAAAATCGGTTAAGTTCGTGATCGCGTGATTTGAATGGTTTAAGAAATTTTGATTTTGGTTTCTATAACTACTAATGAAAATACAAATAACATGTAAAAGCAAGTAGAAACAAGTAAACAATTAAATCATTTAAGAAATTAAGCATAAAACGATAACGGGAAATTAAAAACGCAACATTTAAGCAAATAAATCAAAATTTAACCCTAACAATGGTTTATTATCATTTTTTATAAATCCTAAATGACTAAAAATAATTTTCAGAAAAAGATTTATATTTTTTTGATTTTTATTTTATTAATTATGAATTAAAAACAGATTTGATCTAAATTAATTATTAAAATAGAAAACTAATTATTAAAATTCTGAAAAAATTGGAAAAAGTACTTTAGACTATCTAGAACTTAAGAAAAATAAAACGGGGAAATAAGCTAAGACGGATAAGAAGTTATTAAGCAAATAAGCTATATAAGCTACAAACTAAAAATGCATATAACAAATTGTGGAAAACTAGAAGGGGGGGGGGTTGAATAGTTTACCGCTTTTTAAATTTAAGTTTTATGTATGTTTGTTAAACTTAGATTCGACCTTTTTGTGAATTCAATGCTTGCATAATATGAACAATGTAAATATATGAAATATAAAGTAAGACAAGAGATAAGAGTAAGAACAATCAAACCACAACGCGAGGATTTATAGTGGTTCGGTAACGAAGTACCTCTTCGCCCTACTCCACTCCCCGAGCACCAAACTCGAGAGTTTTCTTCACTATGTCAACAAACTCCCTTATGGCGGAGAAAACCGTACACAACGTTGCTTATATCAATTTACGACACTAAGCTAAATGTCGAGTTCTAATCTTAGCTAGAACCAATCTATCACAACACAACTTCACGACTTCACAACTTCACAACTTCTTCACAACTTCACAACTTCTTCACAACTTCACGACTTCTTCATAACTTCACAACTTCTTCATAACTTCACGACTTCTTTAAAACTTCATGACTTCTTCACAACTTCACAACTTCACTTCACCACACTACTTTACACAACTACATACACTACTTGGTAAAGATCACAACGATCTAACTAATACTTACAAAGATCAACCAAGATCCTAGCACTAGACACAACTACAAGATATATAAAATTGAATTACAATATGTGACTATAATGCAACAATATTGCTATGCACACTAAGGTGTAATACTTCTTCACTTGATGATGGAAGTATTCTTCTCTTGCACTTGATGAATTTAGCTTGATCACTTGGAGAAACATGCTTTATAATTACTGATCAAAGGATTTTAGAGAGATAAGGGAGCTACTTTGACAAAAGAATAGTGTAAAAGGGTAAGAAAAAAGTTAAGGAATAGTCCAGAATTTTATAGGACAAGAAGGAGTAGGCGGAGTCTATGGCCGGCCCCCTTAAATAGGGTGTCGGCCCCCTTATAATTAAGGGGCCCGCCCATGTATTTAAGGGGGCCGCCTCTTTCAGACGCTCCTCTTTTTTTGTCCTATCCAGGGGAGGTGTTTAGTGGACCTTTTCTAGCCGTTTTAGGTTCGAAAATTTGAAATTCAAAATATTTATTTTGAATAAAACATTTCTTTTAAAGGTAGAAAAGGTTTTGTAAGTTTATAAACATGTTTACAACCTTTTATAAAAGTTTGAGGTTGAATAAAAATTTCATTTGATCATAAAATCCATTAAGCATTTATTTATTCACACCTTTAATTGATGTAATTGTTAAATGAATGTACTACTAAATAACTGTTTACGTTTTAATTTTACGTTGAACGTTTTTATATTTTGTGATTATCAAAACATAAAGATGTGAAAAAATATTATTAATGTTTTTAGGCATTATATTTTATCAACAATCTCCCTCTTTTTGATGATTACAAAATTTAAACTCATTAAATGTAAAATTATTTTTAAACAAGTATTTAGTGAGTTTTATGTCATTTCTCCCCCTTTTTGTAGAATCAAAAAGGCATCGTCAAGAATTGCTAGTAAAATCGACAGAATAAATGCTCCCCCTTGATGTGTGCTCCCCCTCGTTCGAGGGCACCAAGGAATCAAGCTATGGTTTCTTGGCTAACAAATTGGGTTAGAACAATACAAAATATTTCTAACAGTACAAGAAGAAAAATATGACCATACAACCAACAAGATCATTCATTAAGATTAAAATAGTGTGTAAAACACACTTATGCATACATAAGAAAATAACATGCTGACATACATGAAATTTACAAAAAGTCCTATAACTAGTAGAGCTCTATAGGACTTGCTTGCAAAATGGTAGATGATCAATTATTTGAAAGACTAAACATAGAGTATGTTTAGTTTGGGGAGGATGGTGGAGGTTGGGATATGATGGTTGGTTGTGAATGCAATCCAAATATAAGAGTACGATTGTGAATGCAACACAAGCATGAATCTATATGTGCCTGGTTCGTATAATATATATATATAATATATAAGCAAACACTCAACCAATTACCTTTAGCCAAGTATTGGTTAACAGTTCACAAAAATAAAATATATATGTGTCCGGAAGTTTGAATTCCTGGGTCGTTATGTCCCAACGAGGCTTGAATGGAAAATCGAATCACAATTTGATAAAAAATGTTTGAATATGACAAGGTTAGGCTTGGTTTTCTATTTCTACAAGTTAAATATGCAAAAATGATTAAATAAAACCTAAAAACGAAAGCTAAATAACGTAAAACCTAAAATGGGTACGAAAAACGAGGGTCAAAAACCTAAATTTTGCAATTTTAAACCTAGAACAATGTTTAAACTAAAAATAGATTCTACTTGACTAAAAACGAAGTTTAAAAAAAACTAGACTAAAAACGGAGTTCGTTTGGACCAAAAACGAGTCAAGACAAGAATGGGAACGAATCCCGTTCTTTAAAAAGTGAAATTTTGTAAAAATGACCCTACAAGAAAACAACTATTTTTCCTAGAAACTATATGACAAAAGAAATTTTTTTTAAAAAAGTTTATATTTTTTTGACTTTTACTTTATTTTTTATGATTTTTTAAAGTTTTTAAACAAAATAAATTATAAAAAATACTAAACGTTTATAAAAAATTCTAGAAAAATTACACAAAATAGCTAAAAGGTTAAGGGTCCTAAGAAAAATAAGCTGGGGAAACCAGCTTATCAAATAAGCTGTTGAATAAGCTTAAACAGCTTATAAGCTTAATGGGCCAAAACCCCCTTAAATAATAAACTTAACAAACCTCTACCGGATGAGCTAATGTAGCACAGCGGTAGAGGTGTTGTTATACTTGTGTTGGTTGATATGGGAGAGGTCCTGAGTTCGAGTCTTGCTCACTCGGGGTCTCTCCTAATCCCAACGCTTGTATTCCTCATTTTTTTTTAACTTTTTGAAAAGACTAAAAATAAGCAACTTTAAAAAATCAAAAATTTTTATACTCAAAAATAGGCACGAAAATAAGCTATATAAGCTAACAGTTAGCTCATTTTACACTAAGTCTCAATTTAGCCAACTGTTTGGCTTTTAAAGAAAAATAAGCTAGTGACTTTGGCAAATAAGCTAAGGCAGGCAAAAGTACTTGTCTAAAAAGCACTTTGACACAAAAATAAACAACTTAATAAGTTAAACAGGCAGAAAAGCTAGAATTCTAAAACACTTCAAATTTTTGACTAAAAATGCAAATAAGCTCACATGAGCTTAAAGCCAAACCTAATAAGCAAAAAGGGGCTTATTCTAACCTAATAAGCTATACTAAACATAAATAAGCTAAAAATAACAGAAATAAGCTGAAATAAGCAAATTAAGCCAAAGGGTTAAGCTACAGGCCAAACAGGCCCTTGGGGCACTTTTAAGGCTTATTTTTAAGCCCTTAAAGTGGGACCCAATGGCTGAGCTTATAGGGTCTCAAAGCACACCCTATAAGCTAGCCAAAAATGCTCATTGGGAAGAAAATGATAAGCTTAAGGACAGCTAAAAGGTGCTGTCAAAACAGGCTTTTGCACCAGCGGATTTTTTGGCAGATTTGAAAATAAGCTCTAAAAAGCTCATAATAAGCTAAATTTCCTAAAAAGCTTTCTAAACTAATTTAATACACCTAATGCAACAAGAAATAAGCAAAAGCAATAAGCCACAAGCTCAAATAAGCTAATTGAGTTTTTGAGCTTAAGGCTGTTTGAAAAACAGCCAAAAGCCAACTCTTAGCTTAAAAATAAGCCACCTAGAAGGTGTCTTAAGGTTTGGGATTTTGGGGGCTTATTAAAGAGCTTATAGGCTTTCTAAAAATGTAGAAAGCTTAATGCTCACTACACAAATAAGCTGAGAAAGATGGGCTTAAACTTGGGCTTTTGCACCAGGGGAGAACACTAAAATTAACAGCCCAAAAGTGAAACTTTGGGCTTATAAATAAGCCCTTAGACAAACTCTTAAGAACCTAAGAGCTAGAAAAAGGAAAAGAGGACATAAAAGACTTTAAGAAAAAGCAATTTAAATTTATTTTGAACAACTAATGAGCAAAAAAATATGATTTAAAAAAACAGCAGTACTAACTTTTGAGTTAGTACTGCCAAAAGGACTTTAAGTTGAAAAAGCTTAAATAAGCCAACTTTGTGGGCAAAAATAAGCTTGGGTGAGCTAAACAAACCTAATAAGCAGATATCAACACAAAATGAGCAATTAAATCAACTTAAACCCTTAAATGAGCAAATGAGCTTATTAGCTCATTTCTGCCAACCAAACAGCCCTTGGGTGGCTTTTTGGGCTTAAAAATAAGCTGGCAAATGGTATCCTAGTCCATAAAAAAGCAAAAAATATTGAGTATTAAGCTAATGGAACAATAATCAAGACTTAAAAAGCAATTTGAAATCCTGGATAAGCCAGAATTAGCTAATGAAAAAGCTCAAAATTCATTTTTCTTTGCTCATGCAAACTTTTCACACAAGTCTATAACACACTTGCAGCTGACTTTAACACTTAATCAATGCATTCAAATACCCAACAATAACACACAAACATGTCCTAATAAACACTTTAAGCCAAAACTCTAAAATAAGTTATTCTAACAAAGAAAATTACCACAGATTTAAGCCTTAGCTAATTTAAACTAAGCTTTTGAGTTTTAATGAATAAAAACTTCGTTTAACTGCTTTTAAGACCCTAATTAATCTAAATGAAGCTGACCCAAAGACCTCAACCCATGCATGAGCCAAAACGACCCATTTTAGCCCTTGTCCTAAACACCCCTTTAAGACTTAAAAAGGCTTTTTAAGCTGTTTTTAAGGTGATTAAGGCCAATGGTCTCAAAAATGAATACTCATATATGATAAATAAGCATGAATAAGCATATTGAAATAGAAAATAAGCACTAATAAGCTGAAAAATAAGGAAATACAGGAAAATAAGCTTAAATGAGGAAAATTGACTTACAAAAACCCCTTTGCTCAAAACAAAGGTAAATAAGTTATTGAAAGCTTTGTCTACAAGCTCCAGCTTATCAATGATAAGCTGGTATTGTCCATAAGCCCTTCCAAATTTGGCTTATCATCCATACATATAAGCTGTGGTATATTTTTTGGTGATTTTTTTCTTGATTTTTTTTTCTTAACTAATTAACTTTTTAAGTTCACTTAGTTAAAGCAACTTATAAATAAGCTGTATTAAGAGCTTTTTGAACACGAAACAACACAATTAATGAGCTTAAAACTTGGAATTGTAAATTAACTTAAAACCTCAATTTTGCATTAAAACTTGAAAGTGTTACAAAGTTGGAAGTAAAAGATGTAAATGACTTTAAAAAAAACTAAAAATAAGCTAAGTTATATTAAAAATTAAGCTAAGATATCTAAGATGCCTTTAAGGCTTACAAAATGGTCCTATTTATAGCCGAATTCTTCTTTGCTTGGTCTTGCAGCTGTGCTTTCCTTGTGAGAGCTTCAAAGGGTGTGTTAGTTGTGTGAGAGGCTTGACAAAAGCTAATCTCAGCCCTTGAAATCATCTTGTGCTTCTTTTGAGATCAATCTAACCGTCGAATTCGTTCTTGGGCAATGGGGGATTGCTAAATTAGCAATTATACAGCTGGGGTGAGTTTAGTGGAGGGGGAGGAAAGGGATTATCCAAGGTTTAATGGGGTTTATGGGATAAAAAAAGTGGTGGTTAACCCGTGAGTGGCTTTGGGTTTTGGGTATGGTTTTTGGCAGGAAAACCTGTTATAAACAGGTTTGGGGTGACAGGGTAAAGGTTTGGGTGGTTGCCAACTTTGGTCCCTCAAAGCTTATTTGTTTATTGCAAAGTTCGTCCTTGTAGGTGGTACAAGGTTGAGGGTTTGGCAGAAATGCCCCCTCAACCTTATAACTCCATTTGCAAAAATAGTCCCTTTATAATACCACTTTAGGGGTTTGGCAGAAATGCCCCCTCTACTTGTATTTTAGCTAAATTGAAAATTCAGCCCTTGTCTTTGTTTCCTTTGTAATATAACTTTGGGGATTGGCAATTACAGTCCCTCAAGTTATATTTTTCTTTGCTTTGACTTTCTTTTGACTTTGACTTTGTCGGGGTTGACTTTGACTTTGACTGTTTGACTTTTCTGACATGATTGACTTTTGGCTTTGTCATCACACACTTTTCCATTTCGTGCTTAGTTTTGTCGTTTTTGGCTTTGTTTTTTGTCATTTTGTGAATATTTGTTTCCTGCATAACACAAATACAAAACAAACATATATTTGGCAGTTTTTGTCTGTTTTTGGTCATTTAAGCTCATTTTTGAAGGTAAAAGATATGTGTAATTAAGCACATATCATATATGCATGAGGGGTATATATTGTAACTTTTAAAATTATTAAACTTTCAGGCCAAAAATGTAATTATCCTAAAGTTAAACTATAAGGGCCTGTTTTGCCATATTTCAAAGTTAAGGGTTTAAATGTTTAAAGATATAAAGTAAAGGGTTAAATTTGTAAATTAATATATACCAAGGGTATATATTGTCATTTTTGAATTCCTAAGGGTATAAAATGTAATATTTTTATATTTAATTATAAAAGTATATTTAAACATTATAAGACTCGATTTTATTAAAAACCCAATACATTTATCGTTCATTCATTGATCAAAACATTATAAATCAATTTTGTTATATGTTATATATTACCTCAGGTTGCGTGACGATGTTGTTTATTTCCAATTGAGTCACTTTTGACATCAATCAAACTACCTTATTAAGGTGAGTTCATAGTCCCACCTTTACATGTTTTCTAAACTCCATGAGGAGATACATGCTATAAACATGAATACAATTATTTTCTAACTGTATGCTATCCTGATATATTATTGCCTAAGTACCTCCATTTGCCATAAGGCCCCACTATCATGAACCGTTAATTACTTTGCAAAGTAAGCGCGAATGTCATGAATAGATCTATTGGGACTGAACTTCCCCGTTGATGTAGGCCCAAGTGTTGAAGAACGGGCCTATTTGTTTCTAGAGGCCCAAGATCGTGTGAAGAAAAGACCCTTTTTCAAAGGGGCATAACTTGGGCTCAGATAATCCGTTTTAGGCCCAAGACCAGCCGTTTCAAAGCTTGGAACTAGGAGAATGTCGTAGTAACCTAATGTAACCTAATGTAACCCAACATAGTTGGGTTTCGAAAGTTTTGAGCCCTGAAACATTATATTTTAGGAGTTATTTGCATTTTTATGTTTTTTCGGGTATTTTTAAACTTGTTTTTAGGTTGATTTTCGGCCTGTTTGCCTTTTGAGACCCGTTTTAGTTTCGTTTGCCTATTTAATAATTGTACTATGATCTTGGCTATTGAGTTTAATATTATATGAAAAGTTTATTTTTGGCAGTTTTGCTAATAATTTACCCCTGATTATCGGTGTTCATTTGAATCAACGATATTTGGAAGAATTGTTTCTGGTATTCGTTCGAATCAACAGATCCAATTGTTTATCTCTTTATTTTCACTACATCAATCATTCTAAAGAGTTAACGACGTTGTTCCACTTTCGTCTCGTACACGTAAAAATATCACATGAGAATATTTGATTCTGTTTGTATCAAATTCCTTGTTATCTGATACTTTATGTAGAGAGCTGTCAATGACACATCGTAAATTTGATTATTTATTTACTTTCCTTGTATATATACCCCATGTAATAAAATAAATAACCATTATATTTGCAATCTTGAAAGTTTAGAAACTATTATTTTAACAATTTTAATTGTATAATAACTTACACGTGAATATTTATGCATAGAAATATTGATATCGGCAATGTCGAATGCTTGCAAAAATTACGTGCATTTTTATAATTTGATGCAGATTGTTTGAAATCATCTCATTCAAATAAAAGTATAAAGATAAAGCTTATTGGATATCTTCTAACTTTATAACAAGTCTACGACCATGCTCCACCAACTATTTTTCCTCCATCTCCAGTGTTACCACCATCACCACTATTTGATCCCGAGGATTTCTTTTTCTCGGGGATATTCTGCCACTCAAAAATGTGCTTGTTTTTTCCTATACCCTCTCTATACTGATTCCTCCGCCCCACCTCAGGTATTTAAGATGGGAAAGAGTTCTCATATGACGCGTTTGGAGCGCCATGAGGAACAGATCGAGACTATTTTGAATCACTTATATGAGCTCCCTCTCGAGCGCATTTAGCACATGGAAGATAAGATAGAAGGTCCGTGGTATTGGTCATCGAGTTCAATATTTGAATCATGCACATCGAGATTTTGACAGGATAGAGGCTCGAACTTCAAGAAGCCCGTACACAATTTTAGATTTCAGAGAGAGCAAATAAGGCATGACGACGAGATTGTTCTTGCTCGCGTCAGGATTTCTACTCTAGAGATGATCTTCGAAGTGGGAAATTTTTTTTTTTATCAGGTTCGAAAATCGAATAGATATGAGGAGTCTTTTGAAATGATCCTAGAGCTTAAGAACCATTAAGGAGGACACGAGACTACTAGACTAGAACCTTGTCATTACAACTTTTTGTTTTGAATCCAAACCTGGATGTGTGCATAAAATAAAAATACCACTTGTCAAATTTTGGTTATGTAAAATATGTAGACAAGTTGTTTATGACATAATGAAGTTGTGATTCCATTATACCTCGTTGTTTCATGATACCAATTTATGTATGTCGTGGTTGTCTATCCTATACCATGTGTTAAGGTTATTCATGTATCGTATCTTTATGTATCCAGGTTACTATGGCTCTCTTACCACCAGGTTTTCTCGAACCTTTATATCCGGATATGATTAATAATCAAGACATTGAGCATATGATCTCACCTACACCACCTAGAGACATTGAGCCTCCTCATTTGAATTCACCCATACCCATATATCTCCATCTTCATCAGTGTATATTCATCACCAGTTAGGGTCAATCTACACCACCACCATCTCTATCCTTTGTTGGTCTATACTTTGCAGATGGTTAGATAATCAGTATGGATCATACCCTGCGACCAATGGAATTGAAACCAGTCCTCGAGAAAACCTAATGAGTCAGCATGCTTGTTACGATGTGTTCATCTCTGGAAGTCTTTAGGATTCCAACATTTTCGTTATAATTCTTTCCTTTTTTCCTTGCAATGTATTATCCAAAGGATGTGTATTTCTTTGGTTAAGGACCATATCAAATACAGTAATCTAGGTTCAAATGATTTCAACTATCACTATCCGTATGAAAATTTAAACAATGACTTGTGATATGGACTATATCATTTGTTTGGATTCTTTTTTGTGTTGCCTTGTAAATGTTGATAGGAATGGCTCCCAAGAGGACATCAACATCTGCAGCACCAGCCATGACTCAGGCCGCCATCAGGAAACTAGTTGCTGTGGAATAGTGGTTACCGCAGCTTTGAAGACAGCTACTACCATTGGGAAAAATACGATATTCCAATGGAACACCGGCCCAAGAGAAAACTCCATGTAGCCAAGAAAATGGAGCTAACAAAAGAGTTTATGAGCTGCCAAACCTTCTATTTCAAAGTACGGAAGGCGTGTTAGCATCATCCGATGGTTTGAATCGAATCTGGAATGGTTATTTTCCATACGGCAAATGTACCTGAGGGACTGCAAAGTGAAATTTGTTACTGGTACTCTAACTGAAAAAGCTTTGTCCTGGTGGAATTCATTTGCCCAGCCTATTGGAATAGAGGAAGCCTACAAGACCACTTTGTCCAAATTTAAAAAAGCTCTTAATAAAGAAGTATTGTCCCCAAACTGAGGTTAAGAAAATGGAAGATGAATTTTACAATCTGACTGTAAAAGGAAATGATCTCAAGACTTACGTTAGAAGATTCCAGGAATTGGCAGTTTTATGCCCAACTATGGTGCCAAATTCTGATAAACTCATGGAAGTCTTCATCGGGGGATTACCCAAAAGTGTTGAAGGAAATGTTACCGCTTCAAAGCCTCAAACTTTGGAGGAAGCTATTACCATAACCCAAAGGTTAACGGATCAGGTAATAAAGCACAATTCTGTGCAAGGAACCAATGATCACAAACGAAAGTTTGATGATAGAAGAACCTTCACCAACAACAACAACTACCAGAATAACCATAACAACAATAGCAACTACAACAATGATCACCAACAACAATAGAATAGAAGTCAAGAAACCATCAGGGCTTATGCTGTCACCCCAACTGAAAATAATAGGTATACTGGAAGCCTTCCCTTTGTAAGAAATGCACCTGCATCATACAGGACCTTGCACTGTCAAGTATCAGACTTGCAACAAGGTGGGTCATATGACCAAGAATGCATAAACACAAAGGGCCAGCCAGTGGAAGTAACTTGCAACCAGTCTCAGTAACTTGTCATGCCTGTGGAGAAAAAGGGCATTACAGAAACCAGTGCCCAAAGGCAAACAATAGTGCCCATGAAAGAGCATACTTGCTGAAGGACAAGAATGCTCACCAAGACCCAAATGTAGTCACGGGTACGTTCCTTCTAAACCAACATCTAGCTAGAGTATTATTTGATTCAGGAGCCGATAAAAGTTTTGTATCCATATATCTTGCTTCTAAGCTTAATATCCCACCAATTGCACTAGATACTACTTACAACATTGAAATGGCCGATGGAAATCTATTAGGCACTAATACCGTTATCCAGGGTTGTACTCTGATTTTGCTAAACCAACCTTTTGAAATTGATCTCATGCCGATTAAACTCGGTAGTTTCGACATCGTCATTGGTATGGATTGGTTATCCAAGTATCATGCTAGAATTATTTGTGACGAGAAAGTCGTCCACATCCCCATCGACGGTGAAACTTTGATCATCTGAGGTGATCGAAGTAAAACCTGACTAAGCCTCATATCCTGTATTAAAACCGAAAGATATATATCCAGGGGATATCAAGTTTTCATAGCCCAAGTAATGGAGAAGAAGTCAGACAAAAAACGACTAGAAGATATACCAGTAGTCAGAGAATTTCTAGAAGTTTTTCCTGAAGATCTACCCGGCCTTCCTCCAATTCGCCAAGTAGAATTCCAAATCGATTTAATTCCAGGAGCGGCACCAGTAGCCCGAGCACCTTACAGATTAGCTCCTTTAGAAATGCAAAAACTATCTGACCAACTATAAGAGTTAGCAGACCGAGGTTTTATCTGACTAAGTACTTCTCCTTGGGGAGCTCTTGTCTTATTTGTAAAAAAGAAAGACGGATCTTTCAGAATGTGTATTGACTATCGGGAGTTTAATAAACTTACCGTAAAGAATCGTTACCCATTACCCAGGATCGATGATTTATTTGAACCAACTTATAGGTTTGGTGTATACTTTTACAATTCGTCTTAAGATCAGGCTCATTCACCAACTGAGGAGTCAGGGATGAAGTATTACCAAGGACTGATTTCAAAACCGTGGTTTCTGGACACACGAATTCAAGTGAATGCCCATTTTGGTTTAACCTATCGCACCCTGCTGTTTTCATGGACTCTCATGAACCCCCGTGTTGTAAAATCCATACTTGGATAAATTTGTGATAGTGTTCATTAATGATATTCTTATCTACTCTCGTAACAAAGAAGAACATGAAGATCACTTGAGAATAATCCTAGAATTACTCAAAAAGGAGAAATTGTATGCCAAGTTCCCCAAATGTGATTTCTTGATCAGTATCATGCAATTTCTCGGGCACGTGATAGACAGTCAAGGAATTCACGTTGACCCCGCCAAGATTGAAGCAGTTAAGAATTGGGCATCTCCTACTACACCTACAAAAATACGCCAATTCTTAGGACTCGCCGACTACTATCAGAGATTTATCAAAGATTTTTCGAAGATTGCAAAGTCTTTGACTAATTTAACCTAGAAAAACAAGAAGTATATATGGGGAGAAAACCAAGAGTCAGCCTTCCAACTGCTAAAACAAAAATTATGTGAAACTCTAATCTTAGCATTACCAGAAGGAAACGATGACTTTGTCGTTTATTGTGATGCATCATATCAAGGTCTGAGAGCGGTGTTAATGCAAAGAGAAAAATTTATTGCATATGCATCCTAAAAACTCAAGCCTTATAAAGAGAACTATACCATACACGACCTTGAATTAGGAGTAGTAGTATTCGCTCTTAAAATTTGGAGACACTATCTGTATGGCACAAAGTGTACTGTGTTCACTGATCATAAAAGTCTTCAGCATATCCTTGATCAGAAAGAGTTGAACATCAGACAACGTCGTTGGTTAGAATTGCTCACAAATTACAATTGTGAGATTCGCTAACATCCTGAAAAGGAAAATGTTGTAGCATATGCCTTAAACCGGAAGGAAGGAATCAAACCACTCTGAGTTAGAGCATTAGTCATGACACTCCACCCAAAATTACCATTACAAATCCTCGAAGCCCAAACCGAGGCAATCAAAGAAGAGAACATCAAAGCTGAGAACCTACGAGGAATGGACAAAGCATTTGAAGTACGTCCTGATGAAACCCGATGTATCAAGAATCGAAGTTGGTTACCACTCTTTGGTAATTTGAGGGACTTAATCATGCATGAATCCTATAAATCAAAATATTCCATCCACCCTGGTTCTGACAAGATGTATCAGGATCTAAAGAAACTCTATTGGTAGCCTAACATGAAGGCAATCATCACTGAGTATGTTGGCAAGTGTTTAACATGCTCTAGAGTTAAAGCAGAATGTCAGAAGCCATCTGGCTTACTAATACAACCAAAGATTCCTACATGGAAATGGGAAAGAATAATGATGGACTTCATTACAAAACTACTCAAAACATCAAGCGGACATGACACAATTTGGGTCATTGTAGACCGCCTTACCAAATCAGCACATTTCATCCCTACCAGAGAGACAGATAGTATGTAAACCCTTACAAGGTTGTATATAAAGGAAATAATTTCATGGCATAGAGTGCCGATATCCATCATATCAGATAGTAACAGTTATTTCACATCCAGATTTTGGCAATCAATGCAGAGTGCTTTGGGTACTCAATTAGACATGAGTAGTCATATCATCCCGAGACTGATGGACAAAGTGAAAGAACCATCCAAACACTCGAAGACATGCTTCGAGCCTGTGTTATAAATTTCGAAAAAGGATGGGAGAGACACTTACCATTGGTAGAATTTTCCTACAATAACAGTTATCATGCCAGTATTAAGGCAGCACCATTTGAGGCACTTTATGGTTGAAAGTGTAGATCACATGTCTGCTGGGCCGAAGTTGGAAATATCCAACTCACAGGACTAGAGATAATCCATGAAACCACCAAAAAGATAGTGCAAATTCGACAACGCTTGCAAGCTGCAAGAGACCGGCAAAGGAGTTATGCCAATGTAAGGCGAAAGCCTTTAGAATTTCAAGTTGGAGATCGGGTTATGTTAAAAGTGTCACCTCGAAAAGGTGTCATCCGATTCGGAAAGCGAGGAAAGCTTAACCCCCGGTACATTGGACCATTTAAGATCCTTAAAAGGGTCGGCCCAGTGGCATATACACTTGAGCTTCCTGAAGAACTCAGTAATGTCCACAATACCTTCCACGTTTCTAATTTAAAGAAATGCCTATCCGACGAATCCCTTGTCATTCCAATGAAAGAGCTTCGGCTCGATGACAAACTCAACTTTGTGGAAGAACCAGTGGAAATCATGGATCGAGAAGTCAAGCAACTAAGACAAAGTCGCATCCCTATAGTCAAAGTAAGATGGAACTCTAAAAGAGGACCAGAATTTACGTGGGAAATGAGAAGATCAAAATTCGTGCCAAGTATTCACTCTATTTCAAATTTATCCCATAACAACTAAATCTTGGGAACGAGATTTCTTTAAGGTGGGTGGACTATAACAACACCCACAATTTTGCTCTATGTGATTATCCATCTATTAAATTAGATGCAACATTTTCTGGAAAGATTTTTGCTTTATTCCTTCATAATGTACGTAACTTACATTTACAAAAGTAAACGTGCTCACGCAACCTACCAATGCCAATTTCATCAATGTTTATAGCAAGTAAACGTTATAATATGTCAAACAATATGTTCTAAACTCCATTTTTACCATACTTTATCTATTTAACGTACCTTTCATAACGTTTATTATAAAACGGATTTCATACATTAACGCTTATGTCAAAACCCCGATTACATGTAATGTTTCCATACAATACAAATGTACAATCTGATAAGGCATGTGTACAAGTTATCAATGCATGAATATCGAATACCTTTTCCCTCTAAAACCCTAGTACAACTCCTTTAAGCTCATAGTACAAGTCGATTAAGCACGAGATTCAAATTTAACTATTTCCTTCCAAACTAATATACACCATTCGTACCACTCTTTAAGCCTACGTTACTACTCTCCAATGCACAACATTTGAACTAGTTTACCCTCCATTTCACTCCATACACTCTGCAAAACCCTAAAAACCTAACCCGATACCTCTAAACTAGTTTTGAACCAAGTTTAAACCAAGCCAAAACCAAGCAAGCATACTCCACCATGATGCACCACCTTGCCTACCACCTTGTCACACCTGCAACCAAGTAAAGTACCTTGTCACCTCCTTTCACCACACATGCCGCCACTCACACTAATTGTCACCACCATCGTCACCACCTTGGCTGATTGGAACCCTCCCACCTTCTAAACACTTTGCTATCGCTCATTACTCCTAGCTTCTAATAGTCACTAGTAGCTAACCTTGGACATCACTCTTCTCAACTTGGCCACCACTCTAAGTTTCTAGCCTATATATACACGCATACATGCATACTTTCAAAATTCACCATTTAAACCAAACCCTACCTCAAAATCATGTTCTAGCCAAGCTAAGGAAAGGAAGGAAAAGGTCTTTAAGCTAGTTTGAAACAAGGGATAAGAAAGAAGACGTCTTGATTCATCTCCAAGCTTTTAGGTTACATTTTATCATTTTGACCCATATCAAACCATTATTGATCCATTCAGCTTAGTAAGCCTCATAACTTGTTCTATAAGCTCTTTTCATATTTTAGATCATGTATGAGCTTTGATATAATCATTTGTTCAAGCTAAACTCTTTTGGAAATCCTAAGCCTATTCGTTGGTTTTCCTAAACCAAACGCACCTCTAAAACCCTAAAAGCTATTTTCATAAATCCTATAAGCTAAAACCCATAAGCTGATCTAATAAGCTATTTCTATAAGCTCATTTATCATTTTTACAAGCTTAAAAACAAATCCTAAAAGCTAGAACCCATCGGGTTAAGATTTTAAAACCAAACGAACCCATTTTGGATTTTCAAACTCATAAGCTCATTTCATAAGCTATAAGCTCGTTAAACCTACTTATTTTAGCTTATAGTAATAAGTTATATGCTACAAATTAATTTCGAGATTAAAAATACAAAGTATATGGATTTTGGACTAGTAATGCAAATCGTATATGCATGAGGGGTATATATTGTAACTTTTGAAATTATTAAACTTTCGAGCTAAAAATGTAATTATCCTAAAGTTAAACTATAAGGGCCTGTTTTGCCATATTTCTAAGTTAAGGGTTTAAATGTTTAAAGATATAAAGTAAAGGGTTAAATTTGTAAATTAATATATACCAAGGGTATATATTGTCATTTTTGAATTCCTAAGGGTATAAAATGTAATATTTTTATATTTAATTATAAAAGTATATTTAAACATTATAAGACTCGATTTTATTAAAAACCCAATACATTTATCGTTCATTCATTGATCAAAACATTATAAATCAATTTTGTTAGATATTTAACATAATTTATCATCTACTAGCTTTTGAAGAAACTTAAAAAGATAAAATCTTATCTTTTAAACTATAACGTATCACGTTACTAGGGAATTTCATGTGAGGGGATTTCATTTGGGTAGACGTTTTGACGAGTTGCTGGATTTACGATTTAAAGTGTCCTAGCTCCTCAAACGTTTACTACATGACCTCTGGATTATGATAGCCCGAACAGTGATACGATGTTTTCACAAGTTAATAAACCAAATGAATATTTACGTTAAACTTTATGAAATAAAGTTTGAATTATAAACAATCGAACAAAGACTTGACATATTACCTAGGTTGCGTGACAATGCCGTTTATTTCTAATTGAGTCACTTTTGACATCAATCAGACTTCCTTATTAAGGTGAGTTCATAGTCCCACCTTTACATGTTTTCTAAAGTCCGTGGGGAGATACATGCTATAAACCATGAATACAAGTGTTTCCTAACTGTATGCTATCCTGATATATTATTGCCTAAGTACCTCCATTTGCCATAAGGCCTCACTATCATGAACCGTTAATTACTTTGCGAAGTAAGCGCGAATGCTGTGAATAGATCTATTGGGGCTGAACTTCCCCATCCAGGTTCTGATACATACATGGCCAGCGGACGCATTTCATTTGAGGAACTTCGGGTGTTTAGCAAAGCACCCACTTGGGGCAACAACTTATGAATAACATTTACTTAAGGCTTCGGTGTCATGAGCTTAGTGTAATAATATAATATTGTTTTCCATGATAATTGTATTCATTGCAATTATTACTATTACATTAACTTGTATTCAACTATTATATTTAAAAAATATAAAAAAAAAAAAACCTGTGAATTTCATCAACCTTTGGTGTTGGCCTTTTTAGAAATGTTTATCTCAGGTATTGAGGCTAACCTAATGGACTGGAGTTAGCATTAGACTTGAGGATGTCCAAACTTGTTATCATTCAAATTCTATGTTTTCATATGTCTTTTGGGACCTCCTTTTGTAAAACTCTAATATGTTAATTAATGATAACTAAATTTTCCAAAACATCTCTTTTGAGTCATTTTCTATGATTATGACTGTTGATTCATGAAGTAATACCCCCAATTTAGCTTCCGCTGCTATGTAAATTATCAGGGTGTTACATAATGCCACTTTGTTATATCATTTATCCCATCTATTTTACCTACTTTTATATAATTATTGCAAGATTTAGTATTTTATTGCTTTAAAGTTGATAATTGTAGTAATTCAGGAGTGTTTTGTGAAGACATGCTAAAAGGCGCATAATTTAGAGCTAAAACGAAGATATTTGAAGATTGCTAAATTCTGACTACATACATTGTATCCAACAAAGAAGATATGGCGTATCAGCGCCTAGACTTCACAAGAAAGCGTGTTTGACCAATTCCCAATACGACATATCACTCTACTTTCATACGTCGTATCCAGCTGAATAACTATTTGAAGATACAGTAATAAAAGTAAATTGGGAATGATATCACTGATTGATTAAGAATGTAGCGCGCACTCTAAGGAATCCAACACTATACACCGTATTGGCCTAGCCCAATACGGCGTATCTAGTCTTTTTTAGACACTATATATAGAAGACTTAAAAACGAGTTTTCAGTGTGCAAAATCACATTCTTTATATCATACTCATAAAAGACGAATTTCTGAAGAGAAGAAGAGCCACCAAGGTCAAGCATTGATCACGAATCCATAGAAGACATCGTGTAATTTTTACTCTCTTAATTGTTCGATTTTCATTGTTTGATTACGCTTGTATAATTACAATGGTTGTGGGCTATTACCCTCGGGTATTAGCCATCTTAATGAAAGTTCAATGTTTGGTTTGTTTTAAATTGATTTCTTAATTAATCATTGATTATTTAATTATGTTTATCACCTAATACTTGTCTATGTGTTTGAATATGCGACCTATCATTCAACTGGGTCTAGTGATACCTAACAAGTGATCCAGATACTAGGATAGCTCTCCATATTGTGTTTTATATTACTGGACCAATAGGATCACAAATAACGTTCTATTTTTACCTTTGAATTATAAGCTTAGTTGGACCGGTAGGTGACCCGTAATTGTTTCAGCAATCATGTTCTTAATTAATTGGTAATGACTCAAATAGTGGACTACTAGTATATAAAAACACCGCTAAAGCAATAAGTGGGGTAAAGCCGATGGGCTAGGGTTTTAACAGATCGCACCCACTGCTTGTTTCCCTATTATTGATTATAATAAATAAAGGATTCTTTAGCGGGGTTGCATTATTTGTAAAAGATTAATTAGGTATAGGTCTTAGGATGATGTCTAGCCTAAGTCTTATGAATGATATGCCGCTTCAAGATAAGTAAATCATTACACTAAAACAAACAAACCAACATTAAACTGGATTTAATATGGCTAATACTGTTTTCTATCATTTGGCTTGTACCGCTCTTTTATCTTCTGATTTTCTTCTTGCATGTTTATTGTGTATTGAATTGATTCTTGTCACCACCAAACCTGTGTCAGTCTCTCAGGCTGAAAACCCCCCATATCATTAGACAACATATATAGCATAGGTTTAACCAGTAATTAGAATTAACATAGACTAATCAGACTAATTAAAATACTGATAGAATATAGGATTAATTTTCACTCTTAGTGTTCGACGCCCTACTTACCACGAAACTCTACCTGATCGGGTACACTACCCATTAAAGTGTTGTTTTAGGTTTGTCGGCTAAATATAAATGTAAAACTTGATAATCAAATAATTGACCCTACACTATAACACATCAGTTACATACGAAAAATATGCCCTTTTGGGAATTTCGCATTGGGGTCTAAAACAACAAAGGTTCTATGGATTCGTAAGACACATGAAGTCCAGGCATGATGTATACTCCAGAAAAAGAATCATTGCAGTAACCTATGTAAAAGTTATGAAGCAGTATGATTACAGGTATTTGGAAGAGATTGAAGTTCAAAGGAAGATAGACGCTCCGTAAGTTCAAGGCAAGGTAACTCTCAAACCTTAATATGCGTCGATATTGAAGTATGCTGCTTCTCTTTGGTTTAGAGAAAATCTCGCAAACCTTGAAAGGGATGTCATCTTCGACCTGAATGTGGCATTGCGGATGTTCACCAAAAGCATTGTCATTCAAAAGCAGGTGGAAGATCTTCAACTCGGAGTCGAAAGCTACCAAAAGAAGCTAAATATCACCAGGCCTGAGACTTTCAGATCCGACATCCCCAACAAAACCTTATTCTCTACAACAAAAACCCTTAAGGAATCAATATCTAGACAAGCTCTAGAGAACATATTTGATATGCTTTGATGAACTCTACAGTTCTGAGACGGACGCTCACATTGTCATTAGCTCATCTCTTCATGATTTGCTTCCACCTGAGGATTGAGTATTTTCCAAGAGGATGATGGAGTTGAGGAGACAGGTCAGTAAGTCTTTGCATCAATTGATCATGAGATCGGGACAAGCAGCTCTATGAGAGAAGGCTAATGAGGAATTTAGAGAAATTCGTTGGTGGCAGAGAATACGAAGAAGACTTTAGACTACTTGAGCGGACAATATGACTTCATCATATTGTGTCCTCCTACATTTCAGGTCATTATCTCGTATATAATAAATCTTGTGAATATGTGAATAAATAGTGTAGACTAATATTAGGCAAATATCGTGTTTGAGTACGAATATTCAAGAATTTCTTAGTAAATTTAAAATTTTCAAATTAATGTACTCAAACAACTATTATTATACCCTCATAATTTGAGGGGAGCTTTAAGATGTTCCTAATACGGATTGTTAAATAACTGGAACATTTTTCTCCCCAAAAACATATATATTTAAATTAATTAATATCCAAAAATATTAAAAGATTTAACATTTTTGATAAGGGGAGAAAATGTGATTAAAATATATGGCTAAAAGATGTGATCTTAAGGACTCAAATGCAAGATTCAACCTTTATGTGCTAAACATTTTTGAATATCGATGCACATGTTGAGGAGGAGCAATTTCTAAAATGTAAAACCATCGAGGAACTAAATGTTTTGATTTATATCACATAGTACCATTGATCGATGTTATTCAACAGGTTTTAGGCTGAGTATTGTACCAAAGACCAACCCATGATTGTAATTACTTAGGTTATAAGGGTGGTTAGGATTAAGGTACTCGTTCCTTGATTTAGCCTGAACTAGGGGGTCTACATAGGACTATACATAGTTAGTGTAGATGTCCTTAGGTTGATAAATAAAAGGAGTAAAGTGAGAATTAAGGAATAGTACCGACTTGAGATGGAGCTAGTATTGAACAAACCCACTAGGTATTAGTCATGAGTATCAGTAAGAATGAAGTATAGTTGAAGAATGAAAATGAACTTGTTGGATTAAGAGTGAAAAGAAAAAAGACTCCATACACTTAGGTATGAATTTGGGTCAATACCATAAACTGTCAGAAACACTAAGCTGTTGTCTAGTATTAAAGATGGTCGTCATGGACCTAGTGACGCAATGATCAACCCTCCCTAGCCACTCAAGGTCTCTTAACAGATTCTTCTTTCACTTCTCAAGGAGATTACACGCATTTCTATCGGCTTTCTCACTTCGAGTTAGTTGGTATTGAAAAGGTGGCAGTCTGCTCTAGCCTCCGATTACTAAAACCAAACGTATACTATTGAGTCTAGAGCTAAGAGATCATTCATAAATCTCACTAGGACACTAATCAAATATATTTGTTGCTCACACATTATGAAAACAAGTAATAACTTAAGATTCCTACGCATTATCCTTGTGATATTGCTAGAACATCCGAGTGATACTCAAGTATTCACAGTGAAGAAGGAAATCATGCTTGAGCCAACATCAAACAAGCTCTTGGTAGGTGACTTATGAGATCCTATATGGATCAAACTTGTGACACTGTATATCGATTCGGTCTAGCTTATGAATTAACAGAAGAATTTTGAAAAAGTTAAAATTGTTGGTGTGTTACAAAACAATTTGCATATTAGCACGCCGACTGATTTTACTAAATCAATTTTCAATCTTATGTCCATGGGAAGCCTCACAAGGTATCTAGACATAGGAAAGCTAAACACGAAATGACAACCCATTCAAGAAGATAGTAACTTATCGATTCACTCATACCGTGTTGTCTGCTTTGAGACGCTCTGGTATTGAGAACGACTAGTACAGCTGCGAAACCCTATCAAGAAGATTCTTTAGAATTCTATCTGATCACAGGCAGTATTTATACTGATCAACAAGGAACCGTAGTTATTGCAACCGTATTTGACGAAGTGACAAAGATACCCTCGTCCATATCTGTTGATCATCACTAACCTAAACCTGCAGGTATTCCCGATGGTAGCAGTAGCTAGACGAGGATGAGTCAGACTCATAGCCACATGCTCATACTCGACTGACATTTATAAGACATTATGAAAGCTCAAGCACATGTTTTAAGACTTCCGCTACTCTGATACTTGTAGGATATTGGATATCATCACACAATCAAATGGTTAGTAGATTAGTCGAATGCTAGAGAGAGAAACAAAGAAAATGCACACTCCTCTAGAGAGAGAAAATGTGTGTGTATAAAATGACTAACCACCTCTTCCATAAGATGGAAGAGGCTTTTATACGTGTGTACAAAACTGCCCAAGTTGCCTTTGTAGTGGGCTTACATGTTGGGTTTATACCCAGCCCATTACCGAATGTTATACATTAAACGTTAAACTACGAGCTATGATAAACGGGAAAATACACGGGGTAACTGAGTCTTTTCATAAACCTAACAATCTCCCCTTAAGGGAGGTCACCCCTAAAAATACTAAACTTAAGCTCTGGAATCTTCTGATTGTCCTTGTGTCTAGCTCATAGTCTTTGATTCTTCTATTGATATCTTATACTTTGATGTAGTGATCTTTTGTCTTTAAGTTTTGGCTTGTTTCTTTAAATGTGTCTTTGGATGTGATTTTGAGCTTTCTTGAGATCATCAGCCAAATGCAATCTCTAATCATCATCTTGTGAATTTCGCTGTCTTGTGAACTTGTGACATACAGACCGACATGCTCATACTTTTTTGGATCTTGAAAACTTGAATATATTTTATTCTTGAAGTTCTTTAACTTTAATACTTGGTCACTTCAAGAGGGACGTGTGATATCAGAGCTATGGAAGCTTAGAAACATATGCTTGAACTTTCATGATTTCTTTGAATATGTTGGTCAAGTATGAGCATGCAGTAATGAACTTGTCTCTGTCAGAACAGGATGACACCATCTCCATCTTTATATGAACCCTTGGAATAAAAAACAATTAGCAGTATAGTGAAAAATGGATTGCAAATCAAATCGATAGTTATTACTAGTAAAGTGTTTTTGTATCACTTTTGTGTAAGCTTTTTAGCTTTATGGAACAAGTTCATTAATCCGTCAATTCGTATACTGGATCAAGTTTGATTTCTTGTAGTATCGCACCATCGTTTCTTTCCAGTTGAACACATAGTTTGATCCATTGAGGATCTCACTAGTCACCTTACCAAGAGCTTGTCTTGATTGTTGGCTCTTGCTAGGTATTTCCATCTTCATTGTAGAATACGTAAGTATCACTCGTATGTTCTAGCAAATTTACAACGGATAATGCATAGGACTCTTAATTTATGTATTCCTTGTTTTCATAGTATGTGAAAGACAAGTACATTGGATTAGTGTCCTAGTGATATTTATGATGATATCTTGGCTTTAGACTCAATAGTGCATTTTGGTTTATTGATCGGAGGCTGGAGCTAACTGCCACCTTTTCAATACCGACAAACTCGGAGTGAGAAAGTCAATAAATAACGTGTTTAGTCTCCGTGAGAAATTGAAACAAAAATATTTTAAGAGATTTTGAGTGGCTAGGAAGGTTGTGCCAATGTACTTCTCATGGGTCCATGATCGACTTTCTTCAATGTCAGCAATCTTCTTTGTGATTCTGACAGTAGATGTATTGACCCGGTTTCTGCCTATGTGTATGGAGGGATTCTTTCTTTACACCCTTTATCTGTACAATTCTTTTTAATTCTTCAACCCCTTTAGTGCTTACTGGGACTTCATGACTAGTACCTTGTTGGGTTTGTTCCAATACTAGCTCCATCTCAATCGGCACTATTCCCTTATTCTCATGTTTACTCCTTTTTTATCATACCTAAGGACTTCTACACTAACTAGTGGATTGTCCCTAGGTAGATCCCCTCGGTTCTGGCAGGATCATAGGAACGAGTACCTAACCCTGCCATCCTTATCACTTCGATAAAAGTAAATACATGGTCAGTCTTTTGGAACAGTTTATCTTGCCAAAAAACCAATTGAAAAACTCAATCAGGTGCTTGTGATAAAAATATCAAAGCTTTTAGTACACTGATTGTTTTTGCTTTTCAGAAATGCTCCCCTCAATATGTGCACTGATATTTGAAATTGTTTAGCACATGAAGGGTGGAGTATACTTATGAGTCCATTAATCACATTTTTATAAGTTAACATATTTTAATTAGTTTTTCTCCCCTTATCAAAAATTTCAAATCCTTTAACATTTTGGATATCAAATGATTCAAATATGTTAGAAAATTTTAGGAGAAAACTGCCAATTATGTATAAGCGATTAACAGAAACTTGTTTATGTCCCCCTTAAAATTTTGAGGGTATATGTTGGTGTCAGTATATAAAATTTTGAAAGATTTTGTGTTTACAGGAGAAACTCATGAAAACATTTATACGATGACACACATACACCTAAAGATATACTATTTATACTGTACAAGATATATGATACAACTTAAGATGATGATGACCTGAGTACTAGAAAGGGAGGATTATTCCATTCTTGTGAGAAGTCTGTAGTCAACATCTCTTAACCTTCCACTCGCAAAGCTTTCTAGACTCCTAAAGATGCTTCTGATCTTGAGTCTTCTCTCGATGATCTCTATAAAAGCTTCACTCCTCCTTTTATCATCTTCAGACTAGATTTTGCTCTCCATGCCCTTATTGTACTTGTACAGCCTGAAGTCTTTAACCATATGATCCAGCTTGTCCAGAACTCTAGTCAATGTACCATCACTAAACTTGTGTAAAAAAAACTCATTTTTCCTGCACATCTTGCTTCTCATCATTTCTTTCCTGTAGATTACAGCCCTTGGCTCTCACTTTAAGTGTAACTTCTTTGAATAGAAAATCTTGATGCATCCCATCTTGGGCTTAGTAAGGATTAAGAACACTTCATTTGATAGCTTCAATGTCGAGCTGCATGTCTTCCATCACGTTATTGGTTGACCTGTTCTGATCCACATGGTTAAACGACGTTGTAATAAATGACTTGTCGGATCCAGGTAGGTGGTTGAGCTTGCCTTATAGATGGATCAGGTATAGATCTTCAAAATCATCCGCATGCAGACTTTTGAAGTCAACTTTCAAGATCTTGTACTCGTTGTAGTCAGCTCTATAAAGGATGATCTCTCTCATAAAGGTGTAACGGTATCTTACATAAGTATTGATATGGACAACACTAAGAATCCGCATGTGAGATCTGATTGTACGACGATCTGAGGGGGCATTGTGTTTCTTGATGTAGAATTCTTTCCGCTTAAACCACCAGTGTGTGATACAATATGTTGCACTAATATCATACTCACGTTCACTTTCAATCCACGGTAATGGAACTAATGCCTCGAGTTCAAAGTCTAGGTAGCGAGCGGCCTTAAGCTTGGATATTGATAAAGCATTCTTTCGATCTTTGTCGCCTGATACAAGATATTACAGGTCTTTATTGAAGAAGAAGTGAGGTTGAACGGTTACTTGACCCGGTGGACCTCCCTTTAAGGTAATCGCGTTTGATTATGTCAGGATAATCCGATCACCCTCAGGAATTTACCAAGATACATTCTTGTTAGTGAGTGATTCGTCATAATTTATATATAATATATAAGCCAAACACTTCAACCAATTGCCTTTGACATAGGCAAGAAGTCAAAATTCACTAAATAAAATTTTATGTAACCGAAAGTATGGTACAGAGTCGTTAAGTCCCAACGAGGCTTGAATGGAAAATCGAATGACGGATTGATGATTGATGTTCGAATATGACAAAGGTATGATTGATTTTTCTATTTCTAAGATTAAAGATGCAAAAACAATTAAATAAACCTAAAAACGAAAGCTAAATAACTTAAATCCTAAAACGGGCATGAAAAACGAGGGTCAAAAACCTAAATTTTGCAAATTAAACCCTAGAACAAATTTAAAAGCTAAAATAGATTCTAGATGACAAATAACAAAGTTTAAAAAAACTAGACTAAAAACGGAGGTCGTTTGGACCAAAAACGAGTCAAGCCAAGAACGGGAACGAATCCCGTTCTTTAAAAAGTGAAATTTTGTAAAAATGACCCTACAAGAAAACAATTATTTTTCCTAGAAACTATATGACAAAAGAAAAAATTTTAAAAAAGTTTATATTTTTTTGACTTTTATTTTATTTTTTATGATTTTTTAAAGTTTTTAAACAAAATAAATTATAAAAAATACTAAACGTTTATAAAAAAATTCTAGAAAAATTACACAAAATAGCTAAAAGGTTAAGGGTCCTAAGAAAAATAAGCTGGGGAAACCAGCTTATCAAATAAGCTGTTGAATAAGCTTAAACAGCTTATAAGCTTAATGGACCAAAACCCCCTTAAATAATAAACTTAACAAACCTCTACCGGATGAGCTAATGTAGCACAGCGGTAGAGGTGTTGTTATACTTGTGTTGGTTGATATGGGAGAGGTCCCGAGTTCGAGTCTTGCTCACTCGGGGTCTCTCCTAATCCCAACGCTTGTATTCCTTATTTTTTTTTACTTTTTGAAAAGACTAAAAATAAACAACTTTAAAAAAGACAAAAAAATTTTAAACTAAAAAATAAGCACGAAAATAAGCTATATAAGCTAACAGTTAGCTCATTTTACACTAAGTCTCAATTTAGCCAACTGTTTGGCTTTTAAAAGAAAAATAAGCTAGTTACTTTGGCAAATAAGCTAAGGCAGGCAAAAGTACTTGTCTAAAAAGCACTTTGACACAAAAATAAACAACTTAATAAGCTAAACAGGCAAAAAAGCTAGAATTCTAAAACACTTCAAGTTTTTGACTAAAAATGCAAATAAGCTCACATGAGCTTAAAGCCAAACCTAATAAGCAAAAAGGGGCTTATTCTAACCTAATAAGCTATACTAAACATAAATAAGCTAAAAATAACAGAAATAAGCTGAAATAAGCAAATAAGCCAAAGGTTTTGGGCTGCAGGCCAAAAAGGCCCTTTGGGCACTTTTAGGGCTTATTTTTAAGACCTTAAAGTGAGACCCAATGGCTGAGCTTATAGGGGCTTAAAGCACACCCTATAAGCTAGCCAAAAATGATAAAAAAGAAAGGAAATGGTAAGCTAAATGACGGCTTAAAGAAGTTGTCAAAACAGGCTTTTGCACCAGGGGATTTTTTTTTGCAGATTTGAAAATAAGCTCTAAAAAGCTCAAAATAAGCTAAATTTCCTAAAAAGCTATCTAACTATCCTATACACCTTAATGCAACAGATCAAGCCAGCAACAATAAGCCACAAGCTCAATAAGCTAATTAAGCTTTTGAGCTTAATACTGTTTGAAAAACAGCCAAAGGCCAACTCCTAGCTTAAAAATAAGCCACCTAGAAGGTGTCTTAAGGTTTGGGCTTTTGAGGGATTTTTAAAGAGATTATAGGCTTTCTGAAAATGTAGATAGCTTAAGCTTTCCAGCTTAAATAAGCCAAGAAAATGGGGTGCCAATTGGCTGTTTTGCACCAGGGCAAAAACAAAGCCAAACAGTCCTTTAAGACACTTTAAGCTTATAAATAAGCCCTAAGACAGACTCTTAAGAACCTAAAACCTGGAAAAGGGAAAAGAGGACATAAAAGACTTTAAGAAAAAGCAATTTAAGCTTATATTGAACAACTAATGAGCAAAAAAAATAGACTTACAACCAGCAGTACTAACTTTTGAGTTAGTACTGCCAAAAGGATTTAAATCTGAAAAAGCTTGAATAAACCCTTAAATGAGCAAATGAGCTTATTAGCTCATTTCTGCCAACCAAACAGCCTTTGGGTGGCTTTTTGGGCTTAAAAATAAGCTGGCAAATGGTATCCTAGTCCAAAAAAAGGCAAAGACAGATTTAGCATTAAGCTCATAGACCACTAATCAAGATTCAAAATGTATTTTGAAACTCTGGATAAGCCAGAATAAGCTAATGAAAAAGCTCAACATTCATTTTTTTTACTACTTATGCAGATTTTTGGCTAAGTCTTAAACTACACTAGCACTCTATTTAACTAACATCTTACTGCATTACAACACTTGATTTGAACATGTGAACAAGGTCTAATGGCTACTTTAAGCAATTCTCAAAATTAAGCTATTTTAACAAAGAAAATTATCACAGGTTTAAAACTTAGCTAATTTAAACTAAGCTTTTGAAATTTAAACTATGAAAACTAATTAAAACCACTAATTAGACCATACTTTAGCTTATAGAAACTGACTTAAAAACCAAACCCATTACATGACCCCATTTGACCCATTTTGGGTCTTGTCCCAAACACCCCTTTAAGACTTAAAAAGGCTTTTTAAGCTAATTTAGGGTGATTAAGGGCAATGGTCTCAAAAGTAAATACTAATACATGATAAATAAGTATGAATAAGCATATTGAAAAAGAAAATAAGCACAAATAAGCTGAAAAATAAGCAAATACAGGAAATTAGCTTGACTTGAAGGAAAAAGAACTTATCAGCCTTTGCTCTAAACATGCTACTACTGCTCATTAGAGCTTAATCAACAAAGCTCTAGCTTGTGTTTAACAAGCTAATGAGTCCATAAGCCCATCCATATCCGGCTTATCATCCATAAAATAAGCTGTGGTGTTTTGGGTGAATTTTTGTGACTTTTCTTGTTACTACTTAACTTTTTTTAGGTTGATTAATAAAAACAGCTTATTAATAAGCTTTAAGTGAGAGCTTATTACCATATTTAAACACAATTAAATAAGTTTTAGACTTGGAAAAAGTTTGGAGTTTTAACTTTAAATACCTCAAATTCTCATTAAACTTGAAATTGATTACAAAGCTGAAAGTAAAAGCTGAAATGACTTAAATAAAATGACAACGAAAGTAAAATTAAGCTAAGTTATGCTAAGATATCTAAGATGCCTTTTAGGCTTACAAAATGGTCCTATTTATAGCCGAATTCTCCCAAATCTTGAACTTCCAGCTGTTCTTTCTTTGTGAGAGAGTTCCATGGGTGTGTTAGTTATGTGAGAGGTTAGAAAAAGCTAATCTTGGCCCTTAAATCTTCATGTGCTTCTTTTCTAGTTATCACAGCCGTCGAAGGCTCTTGAAAATGGTAAAGGATTGCCAAGTTGGCAATCTTATAGCTGGGGGAAGATAGTGGAGGTGAAGGAAAAGGTTTATCCAGGGTTTAATCAAAGGTAGAGGGTAAAAGGGAGGGGGTTACCCCGTAAGTGAAAAAGAGAGGGAAAGGAGGGCGGGAAAAGTTGTTATAAGGGCGACAGGGTAAAGGTTTGGGTGTTTGGCAACTTAGGTCCCCCAAAGTTATAATGTTTATTGCATATTTCGTCCTTGATGGTGATACAAGGTTGAGGGTTTGGCAGAAATACCCCCTCAACCTTATATATGTCTTTGCAAAAATAGTCCTTGTGTTAATACAAGTATGGGGGTTTGGCAGTTTTGCCCCCTCTACTTGTATTTTAAGTAAATTGCAAATTCCACCCTTGTAGTCTTTTTCTTCTTGTAATACACTTAGGGGTTTGGCATTTTTGGTCCCTCAAGTTATATTTCTTCTGATTTTGACTTCCTCTTGACTTTGACTTTGTCGGGGTTGACTTTGACTTTGACTGTTTGACTTTTCTGGCTTCGATTTGGCTTCGTCTTTTCACACTTTTCCATTCCGTGCCCAGTCTTGTCATTTTTGGCTTTGTTTTTCGTCCTTTTCTGAATATCCGTTTCCTGCACAACACAAATGCAAAACAAACATATATTGGCAGCTTTTTGTCTGTTTTTGGTCATTTAAGTTCATTTTTTATGGAAAAAGGTATGTGTAATTAAGCACATACCAGTGAGTAACCAGTGACACTCTTCCATCTGGAATTGAAGGGAAATGTTGTTGGTGTGGAATTGTTTGACTGTCATAAAAGTTGGGCCCTCTAAGTCAACTTTGGTGAGCTTCTTCTTTCCAATCCGTTTGCAATACCATTTGATGAACGAGCCTATATCACATGTCTTTCGAAGTAACTTGTTTTCCTCAGGATCTTTATATGTTGTAGCGAGTGCATTGGCCCAGTTGTTCTCAGGTTCAGGTAGATCATTTGGAGGAATGGACCAGTATGGTTTTGGAGTTTTCGGGACCTGTCGTCTTCTGGGTAAAGGTCGAAACCAAGTTGTGGTGTACTTATCTTTGGAAGGTGTGCATTACCAGTGTCTTCTCAATCTAAGATATGATGTTCATTTGGTATTAGAGTGTCATCAATCGGCTGTTCAGATTGGAGGGCAGTCTTTTGTTTTAAAGAGCCAGAAGGAGCATCCCTTGTGTCAGATGTTTGCCAAGCTAAAGATGACTAAATTTAAGGCTGTTTGGAAGCCGAGACATCAGAGTCATGCCTTGTCTTCTTGCTTTAATTTGATTTAGGTAGAGGAGGTTAAGGAGGATCTTGATCATCACGACGTCTCTTACGTGACTTATCCTTTTCTGCAAGGAATTTCTCCATGTTTGCACGTTCCATAGATGCTTCAAGAGTTTCATAGAGAGCAACGTGTTCAGGAAGGGATTTGTAGGTGTCATTCTTAAACATTCGTTGGTGAATAATTTCTTCCATATCAGCTTCAGGCAGGTCACTGAAGTGATCTTGAAAAGGAGCTTGTAAAGCTATGTGAACAGCCTCCTTTACAGCTTCATTGATGGTTTGATCAATCTTATGAGGTAGATCCCTAAGCTCCAATGTGAATATCCTAGATGAGAGAGCTTGAGTCATCTTGTCTTGGAGCTTGTGTTTCTTGTCAAGATCAGCCCATCTTTGTTCCAGTGTAGAGACATGACAGGCTAATGAAGGGTCTATTAATCCTTGTTGTTATGGAAGAGGTGGAAGTAGAAGGGTTGTTGTTGTTGCTTCAGTTGTAGTTGCAATGAACGGTTCATGAAGAGGAGAAGATACAAGTTTTAGAGGTGAAAGATCGACGATGGGTGTGGATAGATGAGGAACTAATATAGAGGCTTGACGAATAGAAACGGTGACCATGGATTCAACTTCAGTTTCCATGTTTGTTTTACCTGAATCCTCTTCAGTTGGGTTGTCATTAACAAACTGATCACCAAAGTTAAAGTTGTCAAGATTCTTCATAGATGAAAGAGTCCCTGATGAGCTTAGAGGAATCTCCATGTGGACTTGTTCCTCAGTTGCATGCTTCAAGTTTTCATTAACTACTTTAGGTTAACCAATGGCATGAAGTCGTCATGCATGGGCTCAGGGTTTAGTCCAACACGAGCCACATGACTTAGTCCAGGGTCTGATCCAGCCTGGTCTTCTTCCATGAGATCATGCTCTGGTGGAGGTTGAGACTCGGGTGTTTTACCAAGGTCTAATCCAGCCTGGCCTTCATCAAGTTCAGCTATCTTTCCTCTAAAAGCATTGTGTGTGATATTTCCTCACCTTATACATCTTCAGCATAAATGATGACATCAAATAACGTCTATTTTATAGCATCATTTATCCTATGTTATTAACCCATTTTGTATAGTTATTACAAAGAATTATTACTTAATCGTTTACATTTAAGAATTACAGTAATTATAGAGTAATTGGTGAAAGTTAGCAAAAGGCGCGCATTCTAGAGCTTAAATGAAGATATTTTGAAGATTACTATTCTGAAGACCAATACGCAGTATCCATCAAGGAAGATACAGCGCATCCGTGCCTGCACTCACCAAAGGCACTGAGAAGTAATTAAAGCTTAAATACGGTACGTATCTAGAAAGACCAATAGCAGTATTAGAAATATGGAATGAGTATAAAATATTCTGGAAGATATCAAGCATGGTTCTTACTCCAAGAAATCCCCAATACGCTGTATCTAACTAATAGATATGCCGTATCCAACCGACTTCCAGACCTTATAAATAGAAAACTCAAAAATGAGTTTTATTTGTGCTAATATATTCTCGATTCATAATCATAAAGTCAATTTTCATGAGGAGTAAAAAGAGCATAGAGTCTTGAGCAACGTTATCCATTACATGATTAAACGTGTTAATTCATATACTTTAGTAATCGTTCAGTTTTTGGTATAATTCGTTAACTCAGTTAGTTTACCTTGCCACATATTTGCTTTTTATTTATTATGACGTTTAAAGGCTAATACCTTCGGGTATTAGCCATTATTATGAAGATCTGAATATTTGGTATTTGTTTATATCGGATTCTTGTTTATCATTGAATGCTTGTTTATGTTTATCAATTTATACTTGTTTACGTGCTTTTGTATGCGACCTATCATTCAATTGGATCTAGTGATACAGACCAAGTAGATATAGAGTCTGGGATAGCTCTCCATATAGTAATTTATACATCTAGAATCATAGGATCATAAATATTGTCCTTCTAAATTTGTGTCTAGGATACGCTTCGGGCTTAACTAGTTAATTGGATATTGCCAATGGTTTATTGATCGTGTTGACTAGCAGGTGACCTAGATAATTCAACAAGTAATGTTCTGATTCCATTGGATAGTTGGACAAATGGACTACTAGTGTATAAATTACCATTAAGCGGTAAGTGGGTAAAGTCTCTATGAGCTAGGGTTTAACAAGATCACCATTGCTTTAATCCCTAAGATAGATTATAATCAGCGAATAAGGATGCTTTTTGTGGATGCTTTAATTATGACAGAATTAATGTGTCTAGGTCTTATGATGATGTAACGCCTAAGGTTTAAGAATGATATGCCACCTCGAGAGAAGAAATCATTGCACTTAATAAACAAACCAACTTTCTAATTGGATTAATAATGGTTAATACAGTTTTCTTATATTTGGCTCGACCGCTCTTTTATCTTTTGTTTAATTAGCTTGTGTGGGTTAAAGTGCCTTGAATTGATTGTAGTCACCAACCAAACCATGCCAGTCTCTCAGGCTGAAAACCCCCTTTTTCCCATTAGAATTAGGATAACTGACATAGGTTTAGAATAGAGTAGAATTAACATAGATTAGATTTTTTTTAATTATAATTTTAATAAATTTATTTTATTTTTTTATTTTTTTTATTTATTTTTTATATTTTTTTTAAACCTTTTGTCTCTGTTATTCCTGTTATCTAATCTATGTTAATTCTATTCTATTCTAAACCTATGTCAGTCTAATCCTAATTCTAACGGGAAAGGGGGTTTTCAGCCTGAGAGACTAACACGGTTTAGTTGGTGACTACAATCAATTCAAGGCACTTTAACCCACGCAAGCTAATTAACAAAAGTTAAAAAAGTCGCGTGCGAGACAAATATAAGAATACTGTATTAACCATTATTTAATCCAATTAAGAAAGTTGGTTTTGTTTATATGTGCACTGATTTTTTCTTCGACAGGTGGCATATCATCTTAAACCTTAGGCGTTACATCTCATAATACCTAGACACATTTAATTCGGTCATAATTTAAAGCATCCACAACAAGCCATCCTTATTGCGCTGATTTTATCTATCTTAGGGGATTAAAGCAATGGCTGATCTTGTTAACCTCCTAGCTCATAGAGACTTTACCCACTTACCCCTTAATGGTAATTTATACATAGTAGTCAATTTGTCCATTCTATCATATGGACTTCAGATACTTTACTTGTGATTATCTAGGGAACTGCTAGTCAACTACGATCAATAAACTATTGGCAATATCCAATTAATCGAGCTAAGCCCGAAGCGTATCCTAGACACGGACTTAGAAGGACAATATTTATGATCCTATGATTCTAGATGTATAAATTACTATATGGAGAGCTATCCCAGACTCTAGATCTACTTGGTCTGTATCACTAGATCCAGTTGAATGATAGGTCGCATACAAAAGCGCGTAAACAATATAAATTGATATTTAAACATATAAACAAGCATTCAATGATAAAGAATCGATTTAAACAAATACAAAATATTCAGATCTTTTAATAAATGGCTAATAACCGAAAGGTTTTATTAGCTTATAATCGTATAATAAAAATACAAAGCAAATTATTTTGCCAAAGAGTAAACTAAATGAGTTAACGATTGGTAACAAAAACTGATCGTTTACTAACGTATAGTGGAATTACACGTTTTCTTTTATGGAATTGATAGCGTTTCTTGACCTCTTCTTCTCTTTTCCTCCTCTAAAAATTGACTTTTATGGCTTAGGTATCGAGAATATGATTTAGCACACTTAAAACTCATTTTTGAGTTTTCTATTTATAAGGTCTGGATGTCGGTTTGATACAGCGTATCCAAGGATTGGATACGGCTGTAATCTGGGGTTTCTTAGAGTAGGGGACCTCGCTGATATCTTCCCAGAATTATTACTATTCCATATTTCTAATACGGCGTATTGGTCTTCTAGATACGACGTATTAAGCTTTATTACTCTCAGGTCTTTGGTGAGTGCAGGCACGGATGCGCTGTATCTTCCTTGATGGATACTGCGTATTGGTCTTCAGAATAGTAATCTTCAAAATATCTTCATTTAAGCTCTTAGAAGGCTCGCCCTTTTTGCTAACTATTCACCATTTACTCTATTATTACTGTAATTCTTATTTGTAATCGATTAAGTTATATTCTTTGTAATAACTATACAAAATGGGTTAATAACATAGGATAAATGATGCTATAAAATAGACGTTATTTGATGTCATCATTTATGCTGAAGATGTACAAGGTGAGGAAATATCACACACAATGCTTTTAGAGGAAAGTTACTGATGTGATGAAGGCCAGGCTGGATTAGACCTTGGTAAAACACCCGAGTCTCAACCTCCACCAGAGCATGATCTCATGGAAGAAGACCAGGCTGGATCAGACCCTGGACTAAGTCATGTGGCTCGTGTTGGACTAAACCCTGAGCCCATGCATGACGACTTCATTGCCATTGTGTACCTAAGTGTTAATGAAAACTTGAAGCATGCAACTGAGGAACAAGTCCACATGGAGATTCCTCTAAGCTCATCAAGGACTCTTTCATCTATGAAGAATCTTGACAACTTTAACTTTGGTGATCAGTTTGTTAATGACAACCCAACTGAAGAGGATTCAGGTAAAACAAACATGGAAACTGAAGTTGAATCCATGGTCACCGTTTCTATTCGTCAAGCCTCTATATTAGTTCCTCATATACTCCACACAATCGGCGATCTGTCACCTCATAAAACTTGTAATTTCTACTCTTTCATTTGAAACCGTTCATGAAACTACAACTGAAGCAACAACAACAACCCTTCTACTTCCACCTCTTCCATAACAACAAGGATTAATAGACTCTTCATTAGCCTGTCATGTCTCTACACTGGAACAAAGATGGGCTGATCTTGACAAGAAACACAAGATCCTTGACAAGATGACCTCAAGCTTCTCATCTTGATATTCACATTGGAGCTTGGGATCTACTCTCATAAGATTGTCTCAAACCATCAAATGAACTGTGTAAAGGATGGCTGTTAATGCTTTACAGCAGCTCACTTTTTTCCCCAAGATCATTCATGTGACTGCCTGAAGTGATAAGGAAGAAAATTATTCACCAACGAATGTTTAAGAATGACACCTACAAATCCCTTCCTGAACACGTTGCTCTCTATGAAACTCTTGAAGCATCTATGGAACGTGCAAACATGGAGAAATTCCTTGCAGAAAAGGATAAGTCACGTAAGAGACGTCGTGATGATCAAGATCTCCTTACCTCCTCTACCTAAATCAAATTTTAAAGCAAGTAGACAAGGCATGACTCTGATGTCTCGGCTTCCAAACGCCTTAATTTAGTCATCTTTAGCTTGGCAAAACATCTGATCAAATGGATGCTCCTTCTGGGCTCTTTAAAACAATAAGATGCCTCCAATCTGTGACAGCCGATTGATGACACTCTAATACCAAATGAACATCATATCTTAGATTGAGAAGACACTGGTAATGCACACCTTCCAAAGATAAGGACTCCAGCTACATGGTTGAGACCTTTACCAGAAGAGGACAGGCCGGAAACTCCAGAACCGAACTGGTCCGTTCCTCCAAATGATTTACTTAAACCTGAGAACAACTGGGCCAATGCACTCGCTACAACATATAAGATCCCAGGGAAAACAAGTTACTTCAAAAGACAGGTGATATGGGCTCGTTCATCAAATGGTATTGCAAACGGATTGGAAAGAAGAAGCTCACCAAAGCTGACTTGTAAGGCCTAGCTTTTATGACAGTCAAACCATTCCATACCAATAGCATTTCCCTTCAATTCCAGATGGAAGAGTGTCACCGGTTACTCACTGGTATGTGCTTAATTACACATACCTTTTTCCATCAAAATTGGACCTTAAATGAACCAAAAACAGACAAAAAGCTGACAATTATGTTTGCTTTTGCAATTTGTGTTGTTTTGCAGAAACGGATTATTCAGAAAAGGACGATAAAAAACAAAGCCAAAATGACATGATGGGCCACGGAATGGAAAAGTGTGAAAAGTACGATAGCCAAATCGAAGCCAGAAAAGAAAAGTCAAACAGTCAAGTCTAAGTAACCCGACAAAAGTCAAAGTCAAGAGGAAGTCAAAATCAGAAGAAATATAACTTGAGGGACCAAAAATGCCAAATCCCTAAGTGTATTACAAGAAGAAAAAGACTACAGGGGTGGAATTTGCAATTAATTCAAAATACAAGTAGGGGGCAAAACTGCCAAACCCCCATACTTGTATTAACACAAGGACTGTTTTTGCAAAGACAAATATAAGGTTGGGGGCATTTCTGCCAAACCCTCAACCTTGTATCACCATCAAGGATGAAATATGCAACAAACAATATAACTTTGGGGGACCTAAGTTGCCAAACACCCAAACTCTTACCCTGTCACCCTTATAACAAACTTTTCCCGCCCTCCTTTCCCTCTCTTTTTCACTTACGGGGTAACCCCCTCCCTTTTACCCTCTACCTTTGATTAAACCCTGGATAAACCTTTTCCTTCACCTCCACTATCTTCCCCCAGCTATAAGATTGCCAACTTGGCAATCCTTTACCATTTTCAAGAGCCTTCGACGGCTTGTCGTAAACTAGAAGAAAAGAAGCACATGAAGATTTAAGGGCCAAGATTAGCTTTTTCTAACCTCTCACACAACTAACACACCCATGGAACTCTCTCACAAAGAAAGAACAGCTGCAAGTTCAAGATTTGGGAGAATTCGGCTATAAATAGGACCATTTTGTAAGCCTTAAAGGCATCTTAGATATCTTAGCATAACTTAGCTTAATTTTACTTTCATTGTCATTTATTTAAATCATTTCAGCTTTTATTTTTAGCTTTGTAATCAATTTCAAGTTTAATGAGAATTTGAGGTATTTAAATTTAAAAATCCAAACTTTTTCCAAGTCTAAAACTTATTTAATTGTGTTTAAATATGGTAATAAGCTCTCACTTAAAGCTTATTAATAAGCTGTTTTTATTAATCAACCTTAAAAAAAAAGTTAAGTATGTAACATGATAAGTCACATAAAATTCAACCATACACCTCACGTTATTTTTTGGATTGATAACGCCGGATATTGGTGGGCTATGGACTCTTTAGATGTGTTAAACACAAGCTAGAGCTTTGTTGATTAAGCTCTAATGAGCAGTAGTAGCCTTGTTTAGAGCTAAGGCTTTGATAAGTTCTTTTTCCTTCAAGTCAAGCTAATTTCCTGCATTTGCTTATTTTTCAGCTTATTTGTGCTTATTTTCTTTTTCAATATGCTTATTCATGCTTATTTATCATGTATTAGTATTTACTTTTGAGACCATTGCCCTTAATCACCCTAAAATTAGCTTAAAAAGCCTTTTTAAGTCTTAAAGGGGTGTTTGGGACAAGACCCAAAATGGGTCAAATGGGGTCATGTAATGGGTTTGGTTTTTAAGTCAGTTTCTATAAGCTAAAGTATGGTCTAATTAGTGGTTTTAATTAGTTTTCATAGTTTAAATTTCAAAAGCTTAGTTTAAATTAGCTAAGTTTTAAACCTGTGGTAATTTTCTTTGTTAAAATAGCTTAATTTTGAGAATTGCTTAAAGTAGCCATTAGACCTTGTTCACATGTTCAAATCAAGTGTTGTAATGCAGTAAGATGTTGGTTAAATAGAGTGCTAGTGTAGTTTAAGACTTAGCCAAAAATCTGCATAAGTAGTTAAAAAAATGAATTTTGAGCTTTTTCATTAGCTTATTCTGGCTTATCCAGAGTTTCAAAATACTTTTTGAATCTTGATTAGTGGTCTATGAGCTTAATGCTAAATCTGTCTTTGCCTTTTTTTGGACTAGGATACCATTTGCCAGCTTATTTTAAGGGCCCAATAAGCCACCCAAAGGCTGTTGGTTGGACAGAAGAGAAATGAGCTATTAAGACTCATTTGCTCATTTAGGGGTTTATTCAAGCTTTCCTCAGATTTTAATGCCTTTTGGCTGTAACTAACTCAAAGTTAGTATGCTGTGTTGTAAGTCTATTTTTTTTGTCATTAGTTGTTCACATATAAGTTAAAATTGCTTTTTCTTAAAGTTCCATTGTTATGTCCTCTTTTCCCTTTCAAGGTTTTAGGTTCTTAAGTGTCTGTTCTTAGGTTTATTTATAAGCTTAAAGTGTCTTAAAGGGTTGTTTGGCTTTGGTTTTTTGCCCTGGTGCAAAAAGCAATTGGCACCCCTTTTTATTGGCTTATTTAAGCTGGAAAGCTTAAGCTTTCTACATTTTCAGAAAGCCTATTAATCTCTTTAAAAATCCCTCAAAAGCCCAAACCTTAAGACACCTTCTAGGTGGCTTATTTTTAAGCTAGGAGTTGGCCTTTGGCTGTTTTTCAAACAGTATTAAGCTCAAAAGCTTAATTAGCTTATTGAGCTTGTGGCTTATTGTTGCTGCTTGTTTCTTGTTGCATTAGGTGTATTAGGTTAGTTTAGATAGCTTTTTAGGAAATTTAGCTTATTTTGAGCTTTTTAGAGCTTATTTTCAAATCTGCAAAAAAAAATCCCCTGGTGCAAAAGCTTGTTTTGACAACTTCTTTAAGCTGTCATTCAGCTTACCATTTTCTTTCTTTTTAGCATTTTTGGCTAGCTTATAGGATTTGCTTTAAGCCCCTATAAGCTCAGCCATTGGGTCCCACCTTAAGGACTTAAAAATAAGCCCTAAAAGTGCCCCAAGGGCCTTTTTGGCCTGCAGCCCAAAGCCTTTGGCTTATTTGCTTATTTGCTTATTTCTGTTATTTTTAGCTTATTTATGTTTAGTATAGCTTATTAGGTTAGAATAAGCCCCTTTTTACTTATTAGGTTTGGCTTTAAGCTCATGTGAGCTTATTTGCATTTTTAGTCAAAAACTTGAAGTGTTTTTAGTTTTCCTAGCTTTTTTGACTGTTTAGTTATTATTAAGTTGTTTATTTTTGTGTCAAAGTGCTTTTTAGACAAGTACTTTTGCCTGCCTTAGCTTATTTGCCAAAGTCACTAGCTTATTTTTCTTTTAAAAGCCAAACAATTGGCTAAATTGAGACTTAGTGTAAAATGAGCTAACTGTTAGCTTTTATAGCTTATTTTCGTGCTTATTTTTTAGTTAATTTTTTTTCTTTTTTAAAGTTGCTTATTTTTAGTCTTTTCAAAAAGTAAAAAAAAATGAGGAATACAAGCGTTGGGATTAGGAGAGACCCCGAGTGAGCAAGACTCGAACTCGGGACCTCTCCCATATCAACCAACACAAGTATAACAACACCTCTACCACTGTGCTACATTAGCTCATCCGGTAGAGGTTTGTTAAGTTTATTATTTAAGGGGGTTTTGGCCCATTCAGCTTATAAGATGTTTAAGCTTATTCAACAACTTATTTGATAAGCTGGTTTTCCCAGCTTATTTTTCTTAGGATCCTTAACCTTTTAGCTATTTTGTGTAATTTTTCTAGAATTTTTTATAAACGTTTAGTATTTTTTATAATTTATTTTGTTTAAAAACTTTAAAAATATCATAAAAATAAATTAAAGTCAAAAAAAATACTTAAACTTTTTTAAAATTTTTCTTTAGTCATATAGTTTCTAGGAAAATTATATTGTTTTCTTGTAGGTGTCATTTTTACAAAATGTTTTCCAAACTTTTAAAGAACGGGATTCGTTCCGTTCTTGTCTTGATCGTTTTTGGTCGTCCACAACGTCCTCCGTTTTTAGTCTAGTTTTTTTAACTTTGTTATTTGTCATTTAGAATCTATTTTAGCTTTTAAATTTGTTCTAGGGTTTAATTTGCAAAATTTAGGTTTTTGACCATCGTTTTTCATGCCCGTTTTAGGATTTAAGTTTTTTTAGTTTCGTTTTTTAAGTTTATTAATCTGTTTTTGCCATCTTAATTATTCTTTAGAAATTGAAAAATCAAATCATTACATTGTCATATTAACATCAATCATCAATCCGTTCATTCGTTTTTCCATTCAAGCCTCGTGGGACCTTATACGACTTCGGGGGACTCATACTTTCGGTTACATATATATTTTATTTAGTGAATTTTGACTTCTTGCCTTGGTCAAAGGCAATTGGTTGAGTGTTTGCTTATATATTATATATAATATTTTTGAGATCCTCACTAACAAGATTGACTTGGTGAAATCTGAGGGTGATCGGATTATGCTGACATAAGCAAACATTTACCTTTAGGAGTTCCACGTGGTCAGTGTATACGTCTCACCTCACTTCTATTAAATATAGATCCTGTGTTATATCTTGTATAGGCGACAAACGATCGATAGATATGCTTTATCAATATCCAAGCTTAAGGCCACTCGCTACCTAGACTTTGAACTTGAGGAATTAGTTCCATCGTTATGGATTGAAAGTGAACGTGAGTATGATATTAGTGCAGCATATGGTATCACATACTGGTGGTTTAAGCGGAAAGAATTATACTTCAAGAAACACAGTGCCCCTCAGATCGTCGACAATCAGGATTCACATGCGGATTCTTCGTGTTGTCCATATCAATACATTATGTAAGATACGTTACACCCTATTATGAGAGAGATCATCCTTTATAGTGCTGGACTTACAACGAGTACAAGATCTTGTGAAAAGATGACTTAAAAAGTCTGCATGCGGCATGATTTTGAAGATCTGTACCTGATCCATCTACAAGGCAAGCTCAACCACCTACATGGATCCGAAAAAGTTCATTTATTCAACGCCGTTAACATGTGGATCAGGAACATTATCATCCGACAACGTGTGGAAGACTTGCAACTCGGCATTGAGAGCTATTAGACGAAGCTCAATCTTACTCAGCCAAGATGGGATGCATTGGATTTTCTAATCAAAGAAGATTACACCATTATGAGCAAGCCGAGGGCTGTAATCTACATGGATAGAAATGATGCAAAGAAGATGTTACGGGAAAATGAGGTACACAAGTTTAGTGATGGTACATTGACAAGAGTTATGGACAAACTGGATCACATGGTTAAAGACTTCAGGTTGTACAAGTACAATAAGGGCATGGAGGGTAGAATCTGGTCTGAGGACGATAAAAGGAGGAGTGACGAGTTTATGAAGGTAATCGAGAGAAGACTCAAGTTCTGAAGCATCTTTAGGAGTCTTAGAATAGACTTTGCGTTATTGGAAGGTTAAGAGATGTTTTGACTACAGATTATCTATCATAAGTATGGAATAATCATACCTTTCTAGTTACTCAGGTCTATCATATCTTAAGTTGGATCATATATCTTGTACAGTTTTTAAGTAGTATATCTTTTGGTGTTGTTGTGTCATGTTATAAATGTTATCATGAGTTTCTGGTTAAACTCAAATCTTTCAAATTATATTCATGGACACCTACATATGCCCTATTATTTATAGGGTGGGAACATTAACGTGTTCTGTTATTCGGCTTATACATAAGTGGCAGTTTTCTCTTAATTTTCTAACATATTTGAATCATTTGATATCCAAAATGTTAAAGGATTTGAAATTTTTGATAAAGGGAGAAAAACTAATTAAAATATGTTAACTTATAAAAATGTGATTAATGGACTCATAAGTATACTCCACCCTTCATGTGCTAAACAATTTCAAATATCAGTGCACATATTGAGGGGAGCATTTCTGAAAAGCAAAAACAATCAGTGTACTAAAAGCTTTGATATTTTTATCACAAGTACGTGATTGAGTTTTTCAATTGGTTTTATGGCAAGATGAACTGTACCAAAAGACTAACCATGTATTTAATTTTATCGAAGTGATAAGGATGGTAAGGTTAGGTACTCGTTCCTATGATCCTGTCAGAACTAGGGGGATCTACCCAGGGACAATCCACTAGTTAGTGTAGAAGTCCTTAGATATGATAAAAAGGAGTAAAAGTGAGAATAAGGGATTTGTTGCCGACTAAGATGGGAGCTTAGTTCTAGAATCAAAAACCAACAACAGGTACTAGTCATGATAGTCTCGGTAAGCAATAAAGGGGTTGAAGAATTAAAAAGAAATGTACAGATAAAGAGTGTAAGGAAAGAAGCCCTCCATACACTTAGGCAGAAACCGGGTCAATACATCTACTGTCAGAATCACAAAGAAGATTGCTGACATTGAAGAAAGACATCATGGACCCAGTGATGCAATGCACAACCCTTCCCAGTCACTCAAGTTTGTCTAAAAAGAAATCTTGTTTCATTTCTCACGGAGACTAAACACGTTATTTATTGACTTTCTCACTCCGAGAATGTCGGTTTTGAAAAGGTGGCAAACTGCTCCAGCCTCCGATCAATAAACCAAAAGCCACTATATTGAGTCTATTAAAGCCTATGTTATCATCATAATTTATATCACTAGGACACTAATCCAATGTACTTGTCTTTCACATACTATGAAAACAAGGAATATATCTTAAGAGTCCTATGCATTATCCTTGTAATTTTGCCAGAACATCCGAGTGATACTTATGTATTCACAATGAAGATGGAAATCCTGCTAGAGCCAACATCAAACAAGCTCTTGGTAGGTGACTTGTGAGATTCAAATGGATCAAACTTATGACAACTGGAAAGAAACGATGGTGCGATTCTACAAGAATCAAACTGGTTCTAGTATACAAATTGACGGTTAACGATCTTTGACCAAAGCTTAAAACTTTTGATGTGTTACAAAAACACTTTTACTAAAGTAACACGTCGACTGATTTTCAAATCCATTTTTCACTTTACTACTAATTGTTTTATTAAGGTATCATTAAAGATCGGAGATGGTGTCTTTCTTTCTAGACAGAGAAATGTTCATCTACTGCTGCTCTTTATTTGACCAAACTTATTTCAAAGGAAATCATGAAAGATTCAAGCATCTGTTTCTAAGCTTCCATGCTATGGATATCACACGTCCTCTTGATAGTGAACAAGTATTAAAGTTAAAGAACTTCAGAATAAGTATATTTCAAGATTTTCAAGATCCAAAAATGTATGAGCATGTCGGTCTGTATTGTCACATAGTTCTAAGACAGCGAAATGCACAAGATGCTTGATTAGAGATTGAATTTTGTGTTAGATGATCTCAAGAAAGCTCAAATCACATCAAAGACACAATTTAAAGTAACAATGCCCAAAACTTAAGGACAAAAGGTCACTACATCAAAGTATAAGTTATCAATAGAAGAATCAAAGACTTCGAGCTAGACACAGGACAATCAGAAGATTTCCAGAGCTTAAGTTTAGTCATTTTTTGGGTGACCTCCAATTAAGGGGTGATGTTAGGTTTATTGAAAAGACTCGTTTACCCCGTGTTTTTCCCTGTTTATCATAGACTGTGCTCGTAGGTTTAACGTTTATGTATAACAGTCGGTACACTGGGCTGATCTGGGTTTATCAAACCCAACATTGTAAGCCCCCACTCACAAAGCAAAACTGGGGCAGTTTTGTACACACGTATAATAGCTCCTTCCATCTTATGAAGAGGTGGTTAGTCATTTTATACACACACACTTTCTCTCTCTAGAAGAGTGTGCATTTTCTTTGTTTCTCTCTCTAGCATTCGACTAATCTACTATCCATCTTGTTGGTGTGATGATATCCAGTCCTCAATATCAGAGTAGCGGATGTCTATAAAACAGTGACTTGAGCTTTTATAATGTCTTTATATATGTCAGTCGAGTTATGAGCATGTGGCTATGAGGCATGACTCATCTGTCTAGCTACTGCTACCATCGGGAATACCTGCAGGTTTAGGTTAGTGATGATCAACAGATATGGACGAGGGTATCTTTGTCACTTCGTCAAATACGGTTGCAATAACTACGGTTCCTTGTTGATCAGTATAAATACTGCCTGTGATCAGATAGAATTCTAAAGAATCTTCTTGATAGGGGTTGCAAGCTGTACTAGTCGTTCTCAATACCAGAGCGTCTCAAAGCAGACAACACGGTATGAGTGAATCGATAAGTTACTATCTTCTTGAATGGGTTGTCATTTCGTTGTTTAGCTTTCCTATGTCTAGATACCCTTGTGAGGCTTCCCATGGACATAAGATTGAAAATTGATTTAGTAAAATCAGTCGGCGTGCTAATATGCAAATTGTTTTGTAACACACCAACAGTTTTAACTTTTTCAAAATTCTTCTGGTTAATTCATAACCTAGACCGATTCGATATCCGTTTGTCACAAGGTTCTGATCCATATAGGATCTCACAAGTCACCTACCAAGAGCTTGTTTGATGTTGGACTCAAGCATGATTTACTTCTTCGATGTGACTACTTGAGTTTCATCGGTATGTTCTAGCAATTTCACAAGGATGAATGCGTAGGAATCTTAAGTTTATTACTTGTGTTCAGTACAGTTTTGTGAGCGCAACATAATTTTTGTTGGCTTTAGTGTACTCTAAGTGAGAGTTGTTGAATGTAGTCTCTTGTTATGCTTATAGTGACTGTCAAGTAGTATACGTGTTTGGTTTATTCTAGTAATCGGAGGGCTAGAGCAGTAATGCTCTCACTTCTTTTCAGAATACGCGCCATCTGAACTCGAAGTGGAGAAGGGAAGCCGCGGAGATAGATGATATGCGTGTAATCTCCTTGGAGACAGTGGAGAAAGAAGAAGTTAGGGGTAAGAGTCCGTTGAGTTGCTCAAGGGAAGGCTTTGGGTTCATTGCGTCACTAGGTCTATGGACGGATCGATCTTGTAAGAAGCTGACAACAGCTTTAGTGTTTTGCAGTTTATGTAAATTGACGCCAATTTCTACCTAAGTGTATGGAGGACTTTATTTGTTTTCACTCTTTTATCTAATATTCCTTTTTCATTTCTTCAACTCTATCAGTGCTTACTGAGACTTCATGACTAATACCTTGTTGGGTTTGTTCCAATACTAGCTCCATCTCAGTCGGCACTATTCCTTTATTCTCACTTTTACTCCTTTTTTATATCATACCTAAGGACTTCTACACTAACTAGTGGATAGTCCCTAGGTAGACCCCTCTAGTTCTGGCTAGATCATGGGAACGAGTACCTAATCCTAACCACCTTATAACCTAAGTAATTACAATCATGGTTGGTCTTTTGGTACTATTCTCAGCCTTAAAACCTGTTGAAAACATCGATCAAGGTACTTTGTGATATAAATCAAAACATTTAGTACCTCGATGGTTTTACATTTTAGAAATTGCTCCCCCTCAACATGTGCATCGATATTCGAAAATGTTTAGCACATAAAGGTGGCAGCTTGCAATGTGTCCTTAATATCCATCTTTTACCATATATTTTATGTCACGTTCTTCCCCCTTTATCAAAAATGTTAAATCTTTTAATATTTTGGATATTAATTGGTTTAAAGTATATGTATTCGAGGAGAAAAATGTTCCTATTATTTAACAAGCCGTAATAGGAACATTTTAATGCTCCCCCTCAAATTATGAGGGTATAATATGGTGTTTGAGTATGGGAATTTGAAATTTTTTGAATTTACTAAGAAATTCTTAAAAATTCATACTCAACACGTGATTTTACCTTATATTGTCTACAATATTTATTCACATTATTAACTAACGATTTATTATATACGAGGAGAATGACTGGAATATGTAAGGGAAACAATATGATGAAGTCATATTGTCCACTTAAGTAGTCTGAAGTCTTCTCTGTATTCTTTACCACAAAGAACTTCTCCAAATTCCGCGATAAAGCGCCTTCTCTCAATAGGTGTGCTTGTCGATCTTCTTGATCATGATGCGAGACCTTGTTCTGTCTCGTTCACTCCATCTTCTTTTGGCAAGTACTCCATCCTCAGGATGGAAGCAATATCATGAAGAACAATTCTGACACAAGTGAGCGTCCCGTCAAAGAACTTGTAGAGTTTATCAGAGCGCATCAACCTGTTTCTCTTGAGCTTGTCTAGATATATGATTCCTTGAGGGTTGTTGTATGCATTGTATGAGGTTTTGTTGGGGATGTCGGATCTAAAAGTCTTAGACCTGGTGATATTTAGCTTCTTCTGGTAGCTTTCGACTCCTAGTTGAAGATCTTCTACTCGCTTCTGAATGACAATGCTTCTGGTGAACATCTGCAATGCCACATTCAAGTCAAAGATGATACCTCTTTCAAGATTTGAGATTTTCTTTTGAACCAAGAGAAGCAACATATCTTCAATATCACGCAGATTAAGGTTTGGGAAGTCACCTTGCTTGAACTTACGGAGCGTCTAGTCTTTCCTTCGAACATCAATCTCTTCTAAATACCCGTAATCATACTGATTCATAACTTTTCCATAGGTTACTGCAATGATTCTTTTTCTATAGTATACATCATGCTTGGACTTATTTGTTGTGTCTTGTGGAATCTATTGAACCTTTGTTGTTTTAGACCACAGCTGCGAAATCCTAAAAGGGCATATTTGTCGTATGCAACTGATGTGCTATCGTGTAGGGTCAATTATTTTATTATCAAGTTTTACATTTATATTTAGCCAACAAACCTAAAACAACACTTTAACGTGTACTATACCCGATCGGGTCGAGTTTCGTGGTAAGTAGGGCGTCGAACACTAAGAGTGAAAATTAATCCTATATTCTATCAGTATTTTAATTAGTCTGATTAGTCTATGTTAATTCTAATTATTGGTTAAACCTATGCTATATACGTTGTCTAATGATATGGGGGGTTTTCAGCCTGAGAGACTGGCACAGGTTTGGTGGTGACAAGAATCAAATCAATACACGATAAACATGCAAGAAGAAAATCAGAAGATAAAAGAGCGGTACAAGCCAAATGATAGAAAACTGTATTAGCCATATTAAATCCAGTTCAATGTTGGTTTGTTTGTTTTAGTGCAATGATTTACTTATCTCGAAGCGGCATATCATTCATAAGACTTAGGCGGGACATCATCCTAAGACCTAGACATAATTAATCTTGTTACAATTAATGCATCCGCATAAAGAATCCTTTAGTTTAATTATAATCAATATTAGGGAATCAAAGCAGTGGTGATACTGTTAAAACCCTAGCCCATCGGGACTTTACCCACTTATTGCTTGACGGTGTTTTATATACTGGTAGTCCACTATTTGAGTCTTTACCAATTAATTAAGAACATGATTGCTAAAACAATTACGGGTCACCTACCGGTCCAACTAAACTCATAAATTCATAGGTTAAAGGATAAGAACGTTATTGTGTCTATTGGTCCAGTAATATAACCACGATATGGAAGAGTATCCCATTATCTAGATCACTTGTTAGGTTTCCACTAGACCCGTTGAATGATAGGTCCGCATAATCAAGCACATAGATAAGTATTCAGGTGATAAAACATAAATTTAAATAAATCACGATTAATTAAGAAATCATTTTAAAACAATCCAAACATTTGACTTTCTTAAGATGGCTAATACCCGAGGTATAGCCCACATCCATTGTAAATACTTTACAGCGTAATCAAACAAGAAAAATGAAACTGATAAGTAGAGAGTAAAAATTACATGATGTATTCTACAGATTCGTGATCAATGCTTGACCTTGGTGGCTCTTCTTCTCTTCAGAAATTCGTCTTTTATGAGTATGGTATAAAGAATGTGATTTTGCACACTGAAAACTCGTTTTTAAAGTCTATACGGCGTATTAATTAGATAAATACAGCGCATTAGACGTCTGACCAGTCAATATAGGTTCCAATACGGCGTATCCTGGGGTATGGATACGGCGTATCGACTTCCTGTACAGTTTTTAGGTTTTTATTTCGAGTCTAACCAACGAAAACACGGAGATGGAAATTGCACTTGTTTTCTTATGCTTAATACAGTACCTTCTGAAAGAAAAGATGACTTTGGTGGAGTATTTATATTCTGGAAACTAGTGTGTTTTAGTTATGCTAGGATTCAATCCCGCATTTACAACATACATTATTGCTCGTAAACGCAACATAGAGGATCATACCGAGCAAATCCCAGGGGAGTTTCTCGTTCTATTTCTTTTAATTTCTCGTATTTAATGTTTTATTTATACAATGAGGGCGTTGTATAATTGAAGTGGGGGGAGGAGTATTAAAACGCTTACCTGTCCTATTTTTTACAATAAAATTTTAACACCCCAATATTTCAACATAGCAACGGAAGCTAAATTGGGGGTATTACTTCATGAATCAACAGTCATAATCATAGAAAAAGACTCAAAAGATACGTTTTGGAAAATTTAGTTATCTTTCAATAACATATCAAAGTTTTACAAAAGGAGGTCCCAAAATACATATAAAACATAAATGTTGAATGATAACAAATTTAAACGTCTTCAAGCCATGCCACTCCATGCCTTAGATTTGCTTAATTACCTGAGATAAACATGCTAAAAGGATCAACACAGAAGTTGAGTGAAATTCATAGGTTTGAAATATAATGGTTGAATACAAGTTAATGTAAATGGTAATAATTGCAACGAATATAATTATCATGAAAAATAATATTATTGCACTAAGCTCATGACACCAACACGTTAACATGGAAATCATATCAATGACATTTAAGGAACAAAAGTCCTTCTGGGAAGGTAACTTGCCAAAGTTACCCATTATTCTCAAATATAGTGCCCTTGGTTACCTCATGTACAGGTAAACACAAACGGGATTCGTCAATCCCGATAGATCTATCCACAATATTCGCGTTCACTCGCAAGTGATTAATGGTTCATGATTAATTGATATTGGCAGTGGAGGTAAACTTAGGTAATAATATATCAGGATAACATACAGTTGGAAAATACTTGTATTCATGGTTTATAGCATGTATCTCCCCATGGGGTTTGGAAAAAAACATATAAAGGTGGGACTATGAACTCAACTTAACAGGAAAATCCGATTGATGGCAAAAGTAAAAACAACTTCGTCACACAACCTGGGGTAATATGTCAAGTCTTAGTTCGATTGTTTATATTTTAAATTTTATTTCTTAAAGTTTAAACTAAATATTTGGTTTATTAATTTGTGAAAATATCGTATCACTATTCGGGATATCATAATCGAGAGGCCATGTAGTAAACGTTTAAGGAGCTAGGACACTTTAAATCGTAAATCCAGCAACTCGTCAAAACTTCTACCCAAATGGAAACCCCTCACATGAAATTCCCTAATAACGTGATACGTTATAATTTAAATGATAAGATTTTATCTTTTTAAGTTTCTTCAAAAGCTAGTGGATGATAAATTATGTTAATTATATAACATAATTATTTTTACATGCTTTGATCGATGAATGAACGATAAATGTGTCGGATTTTATTAAAATCGAGTCTTATAATGTTTAAATATATTTTTATAATTAAATATAAAATATTACATTTTATACCCTTAAGAATTCAAAAATGGCAATATATACCCTTGGTATATATTAATTTACAGTTTAAACCCTTTATATATAATTCTAAAAGATTTAACCCTTAACTTTAGAGTTTGGCAAAACATCCCCTTGTAGTTTAATTATTAGGATATTTACATTTTGGCCCGAAAGATTAAATAGTTTCAAAAGTTACAATATATGTACCCCTAAAGGACAATTCGATTTGCATTTTTAGTCCAAATTCATTATACTTTATGTTTTTAATCTCAAATATAATTTTCAGCATAAAGCTTATCATAATAAGCTAAAATAAGTTGGTTTTATAAGCTTAAAGCTTATGAAATGAACTTATGAGCTTGAAATCTCAAAATGGGTGCGTTTGGTTTTGAAATTTTAACCCGATGGGTTCTAGCTTTTAGGGTTTGATTCTAAGCTTATTAAAATGATAAAGGAGCTTATAGGAATAGCTTATAAGACCAGCTTATTGCTTATAGCTTATAGGGTTTACGAAAAAGGGTTTTTTTAGGGTTTTTAAGGGTGCGTTTGTTTTAAGAAAAACAAACGTATAGCTTAGGGTTTAAGGACTTATTTCACAAGATTATAAAAGACAGTTTAGAGCTTATTAAGACTAAAATAAGCTTAAACTAGCTTATTTTAGGGTTCGAATGGATTAGGGTTTCAAAATGAGTCGATTTAGGGTTCGGTTAGGTTTAGGAGTTTTTAAAAGTGTTAAGCTTGATCAAATGGTTAAAACAAAGCTTATAAAGGATTTAAAATATACCAAGAGCTTATAGAACAAGTGATAGGACTTACAAGAGATTAAATGGTTCGAAAATGGTTGATATGGTTCGAAAACTTAGAGATGAATCAAGAACCTCTTGTTCTTCCTTAAACCTTGGCTTCTACTTGCTTAAACCTTCTTTTCTTCTCTTCTGGGACTTACTAGGTCATCATTTGAGGTAGTATTTAGTTTAGATGGTGAGTTAGGAAGGTATGCATGTATGTGTGTATATATAGGGTCTAAAACTTAGAGTGGTGGCCAAGTTGGGAAGAAGTGGTGGCCAAGGTTGTAGCTAGTGACTATTAGAAGCTAGTATGTAGCTTGGAGAGGTGTTAGGAGGTGGAGAGGGCTCAGCTAACCAAGGAGGTGACGAGTTGGTTTTGCTTGGGGTGCAAGTTGACAAGGTAGTGACAAGGAGGTGAAGGATGCTAGCAAGGTGGTGAAAAGGTGGTGGTGAAGTGGCGGCATGGTGGTGAAAGGGTGGTTGCTTGGTTTAGACTTGGTTCGCTAGCATGGTGGTGAAAACCAAAAGGGTGGTTGCTGGAAAATTTAAAATTGGTTTGAAACTAGTATTATAGATATCGGGTTGTTGTAGGGTTTTTCGGGTTTAAGGTTTTTAGTTTAGGGACGAGTAGGGTAGTATTGGAGAAAATGTAAGTTTAATTGTGGTGACTTAAGTAGCTTGTAGCTCGTGCTAGAAATCGGTTGGTACGACACTGACTCTAGATTTTGGAGGAAATTGGTTAAGTTTGAATTCTAGGATATCTATCGGGGTTATAATTGGGCTTTAAAGAGTTGTCTTTAGGGTTTGGAGGCTAAAGGTATTGAATTTCATGCATTGGTAACTGGTACACATGTATACACCCCCTTATTTATAACATCTAGGCAGCGAAAGTAATTTGGGGTATTAATTTCATGAATCAAACACGTCATATCATAGAGAACGACTCAAAAGAGTCGTTTTAGAAAATTTAGTTATCATTCAATATTTATTTAAGAGTTTTTACAGAAGGAGGTCCCAACTAAATAATGAAAAAAACATAGAGGTTTGAAATGATAACATAGTTTGGACGTCCACAAGTCCAATGCCCACTCCGTTGCCATTGGTTGGTCAATACCTGAGATAAATCATGCTAAAAGGGTTCAACACAATGGGTGAGTGATAATTCATAGGTTTGTAATGAAATGGTTGATGTATATGTGCAATATGAATTGGTAATTTTATTGTACAATTACTATATTATGGAAAATATTATGTTATTGCACTATCGCTCATGACCCCACAGTTCAAAATGAATAATTCACCTCTAGTGATATTAATTGAGGAACAAATTGTCTCTTGGAAAGTAACTTGCCTAAAGTCACCCATTATTCTCACATACTAGTTGCGTTTCAGAAGAAAAATCACGTAATGTAGTGTGTTTGATTACATCAGTACAGGTAATAAAACAGGACTTCATCTATCCCAATAGAATCTATCCTTAATATTCGCGTGTCACTCGGGCTAAGATTAGGGACGAGTAATAAAGCTTTTTTATATATTTGAGAGGCTGCACATAAACCCTTTATTTAGGGAAATAGTGGAAAAAAGGGGTATGTGTCAACCGGCGAAGCAGGGGAGGGGAGCGGGTGGGGGGTAAAACAAAAATGTAAGGGACTGTAGCGAGGGATGTAAAGGTAGGGATAGAAAACACATAGCAGAGGAAATTACTCCGAGTGATTAATGGTTCATTGATATTTAGATATTGGCTGTATAGGTAAACTTAGGTCAATAATTATAATGGGATAAGCATATAGTGGAAACTATTGTATTCATGGTTTTAGCATGTAAATTCCCCACGAGTTTCATAAAAACATATAAATGTGTGACTCTGAAACCTCAGCCTTAGATAAGGTAGTGATTGAATTTGAATTTTTTTAATTTTTCAATGGAAAGTAAAACAGGCTCGTCACGCAACTCTGGGTTTCATTATATGTCAAGTCTAGTTTGATTGTTCAAACCATTCTTTATAAAGATTAAGTAAATGATTGTTTGGTTTTATTAGGTTTTGTGAAAAAAAATTCGTATCCTGGTTCGGACTATCATAATCAGAGGTCATGTAGAAAACGTTTGAGGAGCTAGGACTCAACTTTTAATGTAAATTAGCAACTCGTTAAAACGTCTACCCAGATGAAAGCCCCTGCATGAAATTCCTATTAACGTGAAACGTTTAGTTCTAAAAGATAGGTTTCTATCTTTTTAAGTTCTTCAAAAGTAGTGGATCGATAAATTTATGTTAAATATATAAACATAATTATTTTATAGTGTTTCGATCGCGATGATAACGACAAGTGTCGGGGCTTAATAAAATCGAGTTTATGTATTTAATAATATTTTTATAAATTAATATCAAAAATATATATTTTATACCTTGAGAATACGAAAATGACAATATATACCCTTGGTATATATTAATTTACAAATTTAACCCTTTACTTTATATTTAAAACATTTAAACCTTTAACTTTGGAAATTGGCAAAACAAGTCCCTGTAGTTTTTAGTTTAGAGTATTTACATTTTTGGCACAAAAGATTAATAGTTTCAAAATGTTACAATATATACCCTTATGCATGAAATGTTTTGCATTTTTAGTCCAAATTCCATAATATTTGTATTTTTTATATTCAATTTATTCTGCAGCTTATGCCTGTTTGTGTACTATAAAGCTAAAAAACGTTAATTTTATGAGCTCTGATAGCTTTGAAGAGGCTTATGAGCTTAGAAAATCCGCAAAATGGGCACGTTTGGTTTATAAATAATAACTAAAAAGCTTAGAGCTTTTAGAGTTTGTTTTTAAAGCTAATAAAACGATGAAAAGGAATCAGTTCGTTATTAAAATAGCTTTATGAGAAGCAGCTTATAGCTTTTAGCTATTAGGGTTTATGAATAGAGCTTATTAGGGTTTTAAGGGTGCGTTTGGTTTAGGAAAACCAAATGAATAAGATTTCGGGTTTAAGGGCTTATTTCATGTGATAATAAGGATGTATAGGAGCTTATATATAATCTAAAACATGATAAGAGCTTATTGAACGAGTAGAAAAGCTTACTAGTACACGAATGGGTAAAATGGGTTGAAATGAGCAAATATAACCCAAAAACTTTAGGAGATAAATCAAAAGCTTCTTTCTTCTTAACCTTGGTTTCTAAATAGCTTATAATTTTTCTTCTTATTTTCCTTAGCTTGATTAGAACATGGTTTTGAGGTAGTGTTTGATAAAATTATATGTTTGTGAAAGTGTGTGTGTTTTGGCTATATATAGGCTAAAGGAAAGAGTAGTGCCCAAGTTGTGAGGAGTAATGACTAAGGTGAGCTAGGAGTGATGGCCAAGGGATATCTAGGATGACTAATGGAAGCTAGTAATAGCTTTGAAAGGTGTATGGAGGTGGAGAGGGATTCGGTTATCATAGGAGGTGACAAGGGGGTTTTCTTGGTGTGCAAGTTGGCTAGGTGGTAACAAGGAGGTGATGGAGGTGCTTAGCAAGGTAGTAGGCATGGTGGTGAATCATGGAGAAGGGTGCTTGCTTGGTCTTGGTTTGGTTCGAAACTAGTTAAGTAGTATCGGGGTCATTAGGGTTTCGGGTTAGAGTTTTAGGTTTAGCCGATTGTGTGGAGTGAAATGAAGGGAAAGAAATGTTTAAATGTGGTGCTTAGGAGAATTGTAACTTGTGCTTAAGAAGTGGTACGAAATGCCTTAGAAAAATAGAAGGAATATGGGCTTATTTGAATTCTTGCATAAACGGGTTATACATTGAGTTTAAAGGAGTTGTACTAGGGTTTTGGAGGGAAATTTAATTTAAATATTATGCATTGTACACTTGTACACATGCCTTGAAAGCTTGAACATTTATTTTGTATGTAAATATTACATATAATTAGGGTTTTGTTATAAACGTTAAGGTTTAAAATCCGTTTTGATATAACGTTATGGAAAGTACGTTAAATAGATAACTTATGGTAAAAATGGAGTTTAAAACATATTGCTTGGCATATTATGATGTTTACTTTATATAAACGTTGATTGAAATTAGCATTGGTAGGTTGCGTGAGCACGTTTACTTTTGTAATGTAAGTTACGTTACATTATGGATGGA
>BQNB010008986.1:0-15075 GCA_026074375.1 Tanacetum coccineum
TAATAATGGCTAATACCCGAAGGTATTACCCTTCAAACATCATAATTAATACAAGAGTAATGGCTTAGCCAAGGTAAACAAACCGAGTTAACGAATGATACCAAAAACTGAACGATTACAAAAGTATAGGAAATTACACGTTGTCTCCTATGGATTGGATCGCGTTGCAAGACCTCTTTTGATCTTTTTGTCCTCTAATAACCGACTTTTGTGGTTTAGGTATCGAGAATATGATTTAGCACACTTAAAACTCGTTTTTGATTTTTCTATTTATAGGGTCTGGAGTCAGTTCAATACGATGTATCCAATGTCTTGGATACAGCTTATTGGGGGTTTCTTGGAGTAGGGACCACGTTTGATATCTTTCAGAATATTCACATACTATATCTCCAATACGGCGTATTGGTCTTCTCTGGATACGGCGTATTAATCTTGTTTCCTTTGTGGTCTTTTGGTGAGTGTAGGCACATATACGCGTATTGGTATGTGCTTAATTACACATACCATTTTCCATTAAAAACGGACTTAAATGACTAAAAACGTACCAAAAATACATCGTATTTATATGTTTTGCATTTGTATTGTGCAAGAAACGGATATTCAAGAAAAGGACAAAAAAACAAAGCTAAAAACGGACAAAACCGAGCACCATTTGGAAAAGTGTGAAAAGACGAAGTCAAATCGAAGCCAAAAGTCAACCAAGTCAAAAAGTCAACAGGAAAGTCAACCCCAACAAAGTCAAAGTCATCCAAGTGAAGAAAATACAACTTGAGGGACTAAAATTGCCAAACCTCAAAGTTGTATTACAAGAATTAAAAAGAAAGGGACTGAAGCTGCCAACTACCCACACCTATATTACCACAAGGACGAATTTTGCAAATGAACTTATAAGAGTGAGGGACTGAAGCTGCCATTTACCCAAACCTTCATTGTTTGCACGTGGAGGCTGTGTGGTTGTGTGATATAGTGTGTGTTTCAAAGGGGCAATCTGCAATCTTTCAAACCATGTAGTATTAGTCACCGGGAGAACGAAATTTACAGTGGAGATATATGACTTGAGGGGCCAAAGCTGCCAACTTACCCAAAGCCATTTTTTCCCGCTCAACTAAACCCAAGAACCACTCTCACGTTGGTTCCCCTTAGCACCTTCTTTGGTTAACCCTGAGGACCCATCACACCCTGGATAAAACATTTCCCCCTCCTCCACTATCTCCCCCAGCTTTATAATTGCCATGTTGGCAATCCCTCACCATTTCCAAGTAATTTCGATGGCTAGATTGACTCAAAAAGAAGCACAAGAAGATTGAATGGCTGAGATCACTTTTATCAAGTCCCTCACACAACATGTCCAAGAAGAGAAGACTTCGGCTATAAATAGAGCCTTTTGTAAGCCTTGGAGGCATCTTAGATAATCTTAGCTTAATTTTTAATATAACTTGGCTTATTTTTAGTTTTTAAAGTCATTTTACAGCTTTTACTTTTAGATTTGTAACACTTTCAAGTTTTAATGCAAATTTGAGGTTTTAAGTCAATTTACAATTCCAAGTGTTAAGCTTCTTAATTGTGTTGTTTTGTGTTCAAAAAGCTCTCAATACAGCTTATTTATAAGCTGTTTTAATTAAGTAAACTTAAGAAGTTAATTAGTTAAGAAAAAAATTCAAAACACAAAAAGTCCACACTCAAATATACCACAGCTTATGGATGATAAGCCAGTTCTGGATGGGCTTATGGACTCTCACTAGCTTGTTTTATACAAGCTAGAGCTTGTAGACTCTTTGTTTAACCCTGTTTTGAGCAAGGGAGTTGTAAGTTTTTATTTTCCTTATTTTGCTTATTTACTGCAGAACTGCTTATAGTGCTTATTAGTTACCTATCTTTGCTTATTTATGCTTTATCATGATGTCTAAGCATATATCTTGCTTAGTTGTTAGTTATAACAAACATTATTGTAGTCAATTTCTGAGTGTAGTACTGGTAGTATGATTAGTTTTAATATTGTTAATTGATTCAGCTTATTTAGTTGCTTATTATTTGACTAAAAAATCTGTTTATAAGTTGCCTTAATAAATTTGTTATTTGATAATACATGGTTTTTTAACAAAATTTAGGACCAAATCAGCTTAAAATAAAAAGAAAAATGATTTTTGAAAACTTTAAGGGGTGTTTGGAACAAGCAGTACTAACTATGGGTTAGTACTGCTAGTTCTCTTTTGGGATTTTAAAGCTAGCAGTACTAACTTAAAGCTAGCAGCACTAACTCCAGGTTATTACTGGTAGTTAAAACTGTTAGTACTGTTGGTTCATTATTGCTTATTAGCTTATTATTTCTGCTTATTTAAGATTTCCTTAGCTTTTTAGAGTAGATTAAGCCCATTTTCCTTTACTGTCTTTAGTAGAGCTTACTTTAGCTTATTTGCCTTTTCAAGCAATTTTAATAGTATATCAGTTTGTAGCTTTTTAGCTTATTTGCCACTTTAGTTTATTCTAGTTGCTTATTCTTATGCCTGAGTGCTTATTAGGGGTAGTTAAATATCTGTTTTAGCTTATTTGCTTATTTCTTGTTTCATTGTGTTTTGTTAAAGCCTTGTTTCATTGTGTTTTGTTAAAGCTAGCAGTATTAACTCTAAGCTAACAGTACTAACTTAAAGCTAGCAGTACTAACTCCAAGTTAGTACTGATAGTTAATACTGTTAGTACTGTGGTTAGTACTGCTGAGTTTCTCTTGTTTAACTTGGCTAAATTACTTGCTGAATTTGCTTATTTCGGGGTAGTCTAGCCTATTTGGTTTTGTCTTAAGTTTATTTGAGCTTATTTGTGTCTTAGTTTAAAAGTTTTAAGTGTTTTTACCATTTCTAGCTTTTACGCTTGTTCTAGCTTATTTTCCTTGCTTATCTTTGTGTGCATTTGCCTATTAGGTTTAGTGCCCAATCATATCCTTGTCATATTCAAACATCGATTATCAATTCGTCATTCGATTTTCCATTCAAGCCTCGTTGGGACATAACGACCCGGAAACACTCTATACTACTTCCAGTTTCATTGATTTCGTAGATTTTGATCTTTGTTATATATTTATACTTATTTATATATAAAAAGGAGTAAGAATACGCGAGTCAATAATCCTAGATCCAGTTGAATAATAGATGAAAACATAATCAAGCCATAAACAGGTATGAAGTGATAAACGTAACCGACATGCAACGAAAGAGTAAACAAACGACATAAATAAATCAAAACATCAAATAATCATAAACTTAGCTAATACCTACAGGTATTAGCCCATATTCTTGGTAATAATACACATCATCATATTCAGAACGATTAAAGTAGAATTCATAAAGAAAGACACGCTAACCGAACGATTATAGCGGAGTATAATGATTACAAGAGTTTCCTATGGAATTAATGCACTTTTAGGACCTTCTTGTCTTTTTAAATTGTCTGAGAATCGTACTTGGTGGTTCTTGCTCTTCTATTGCACATCAAAAACAAAATATTAGGTTTTCTATTTATAGGTTCTGAAATCAGGTCGATACGGAGTATTGAAAGGATCCGATACGGTGTATTAGGGGTCTTTAGCGTAGGCTAGTGATGTTTTGTTGTGTGGTGTATATTTTTATGATTCAAGTTTTAAATTTATATTTTGCCGACTTAACCAAAACAACACTTTAACGGGCAGTGTACCCGGTCGGTGGTAGATTCATGGTAAGTTGGGTGTCAAACACTTGAAGCAAGGTTAAATCTTTTCAATTTATTAATACTTTGGTTTACTAATCTAAGTTAATTCTAATCTAATTCAAACCTATGCTAATCCTATGTTAGTTTAATCAAAATTCTAACAGGTTAAAAGGGGGGTTTTTCAGTCTGAGAGACTGGCACGGGTTTTTTTGGTGACTACAATCAATTCAAGACACTTTAACCCACGCAAGCAAATTAACAGAAGATAAAAGAACGGTCAAGCCTTAAAATAGAAAACTGTATTAGCATCATTAATCCGATTAGAAGTTGGTGTGTTTATTCAGTGCAATGATTACTTATCTTGAGGTGGCATATCATTCTTAAGACTTAGGTAGGACTTTTTCCTAAGACCTAGACACATTAATTCTGTCATAATTAAAGCATCCGCATAAAGAATCCCTATTTGCTGATTAAAATCTATCTTAGGGATTAAAGCAATGGTGATCTTATTAAACCCTAGCTCATAGAGACTTTAACCACTTACTGCTTAATGACGATTCATACACTAGTATTCCACTAACCCAATATTTACCAATTAATTAGAACATACTCGTTGATCCTAAGGGTCACCTACTAGTCCAACTAAGCTCATAATCTAAAGGCAAAGATAGGTTGTTAATCGTGATCCTATTGGTCTAGATGTATTAATCACTATATGGAGAGCTATCTAGGCATCTAGATTACTTGGTCTGTATCACTAGATCCAGTTGAATGATAGGTCACATATTAAAGCACATAAACAAGTATAAATAGATAAACATAAACAAGCATGTAACGATAAATCAAGCAATCGAGATATAAACAAAACCAAACATTCAGATCTTTATAATAATGGCTAATACCCGAAGATATTAGCCTTCAAACATCATAATTAATACAAGAGTAATAGCTTAGCCAAGGTAAACTAACTGAGTTAGCGAATGATACCAAAAACTAAATGATTACAAAAGTATAAGAAATTACACGTTGTCTCCTATGGATTGGAATGCGTTGCAAGACCTCTTCTGCTCTTTTTCTCCTTTGAAAATTGACTTTTGTAGTTTAGGTATCGATAATATGATTTAGAACACCTAAAACTCGTTTTTGAGTTTTCTATTTATAGGGTCTAGAGTCGGTTCGATATGGCATATCCAATGGCTTCGATATGGCGTATTAGGGTTTCTTGGAGTAGGGACCACGTTTGATATCTTCCAGAATATTCACATACTATATTTCCAATATAGCGTATTGGTTTTCTCTAGATACGGCGTATTGATCTTGTTTCCTTTGTGGCTTTTGGTGAGTGCAGGCATAGATACGCCGTATCTTCCTTGATGGATACGGCGTATTGGTTGTCAGAACAGTAATCTTTAAAATATCTTTGTTTAAACTCCAGAATGCGTGCCTTTTAGTAAAGTTTCATCAAGTACTCCATAATTACTGCAATTCTCAAATACAAATGATTAAGTAACAATTCTTTGCAATAATCATACAAAATGGGCTAATTACATGGGATAAATGATGCTATAAAATAGACGTTATCTGATGTCATCAAATATCCCTCCACTTGAATCCTACTTGTCCTCAAGTAGCCTAAATATGTATTCCTTTAGAAGTTTGAAGATAATCCTTTCATTATACTACGAAACTCGGAGTAGTTTCACCATCTTCACGATAATAATTCTGGATAATTCCTTCGATAATTCTTCATTCTTCGGACATACCATTAATTGCGATGGTAGTAAAAATACATGAGTTTTGACTACTTTATACATTCCCAATTGCGATGTGCAAATTTCTTCCAACCGTACCAAAATTGACACAAGACTCGGGAAATACATACTTTACACTTTAAGCAACTAGCAACTGTAAAATAAACTTAATCTAACAGGGTAGGCTAAGGTGTAAAGGTGTAACAAAATAAATAAGTTGGTGTAATTCCTAAAGGATTGGCTCTACGGGTTGTTCTATGGGTATCTTACTCGTAAAATGAAAGTAAACAAAGGGTTTATACGGGGGTTAACTAACAGTGTAGTTAGTTAATAAACAACATGAATAGGCTTTTTTGTGTAATCCTAAAATTTACCAATTTAAAAAAGTTACTCTATCTAAATCTATAGTACTCATCACTGTGATCTTGAATAGATATACCAAGCCAAGTTCTAAAGTCTACTACATCATCGGCATACTCATATTTTGTGGAATTTGGGTAAACATTTAAAAACGGATAGGTTAAATCCTCATAATATCTAATAAGGGTTGTTGTGTGCGGGTTATGTAACATGTAATTTCACAAAAGTATGCTTGAATTTTTTTTAAAATTTAAGCATTTTAGTGTGAAAATTAGGATAAGTATACATTCTAATTTCCATCCCCCTACTTGAATTATACAACGTCCTCGTTGTATAAATAAAACATTAAATACGGGAATTAAAAATAATTAGAATGAGAAACTCCTCTGATATTTGCTCGGTAGATTCACCATGTTGAGTTTATTGAGCAAGAATTCGTGTGTTGAATAGCCGCCTTGAAGTTTCAAGACTCCAACACCTCCATACTTGTAGATATTTAAACCAACTCGTTGATATTTTTTCTTTCATTGAGGTCCTGTGCATATAATAGGAAAAACGTGCATTCCTATTTTTGGTACCTACGGTTAATTTCAACTAAACTAAACAAACTAAATACGTGTCAGTCTGGTGAATACGCCGTATCATGTGCATGAATACGCCGTATTGCCAAAACTGATAATAATGTTTTTAAAGTGCATAAAAAGTAAAGACCGATAATGTCCAGACAATCAATACGCCGTATGGTATGGAGCGGATACGCCGTATTGATGTCTGGGAAGACAGACTCGATAAAAATAAATAACATTCTGGGTTGTCTCTCGGGAAGCACTTTTATTTACAAAGAAGTCTTTAAGTTAGACTTTTCTTCAGCTTCTCTTCACCATTCCATCTCTAGTTGCCATCCATCCTTCGTCCATCATGCGAAAGATTTCTTGATATGCCCGGCATGCATCTTTGCTCGTAATCGTCAAATCTTCGTATTTATCTTCTTTTATAGCCACGTACTCTTCGTCTTGTCCAAATGAATACTTGATCATCTTGAATCTTCTAATAGTGCAAACCGGCGACTCATGATCATTAAACGATTCACATATTTCCTCATTATTAAGTTCATTCTTATATTCTCTTTCTTCTTGATCATGGTTGGTAATCTCATAGTCGTCCCATCTTCTCCAACCATTATTACTTGATTCATCATCTTTATCGATTAATCCTTCCATGATAGCCTTATTTCTTAAAGCTTCTTCTTTCATCTCGTCATCCTTTAAAGCATCGTACCATTCTAAATCTTGGTAATGGAGCGTGTTTCCTACTATGTAAGCTCCTGGTAAGTTTCCTCCATTACATAATCCATCATTCCTCTAACTACATGTTGGCCATTCTGAACATCCAGTTTTATAGTTGAAAGGCTTGCAAGTATGTTTGACTGGTTTCGGTTCTTTTCATACTCCTGTGTCAGTCTATGGTTTCTCGTTCACCCAAGGTATGTCTTCGTTCCATTCATAGATCCAGACATCCTTAAATTCTTCATAAGTTTTGAATCCCTTAATGTATTTCGTAAGGAGATCAGGATCAATCTTGAGTAGGTAATTGAACTCTTTGAATTCTTTGCACAACGGTGTTTCATAATTAAACAAGTTCGTTTCAATCCTAAAAATTTCACCGATTTCTTGTTCATCATCGTGGTCAGTTTCCTCAAGATCGGAAGATTCATCATCCGTTGGCTCAATTTCGTCACTTCCCATTTTCCAATAATCCTACAAAGCTCCTTTAGTATATATATCCATAATCTTATAGTTCACAAACTTTGAGGCTATCCAATTTTCAAACTTGGGGTTAGTTGGGTCCCATCTAATCATTTGTGTGTTAGTTTTGTCAGTGCGAGAAGGTGGGTAGTATTTTCCAAAGAATTTGGCAGTTAAATCGACCCATCTATCAATTGATTCTTTAATCTTATCAAACCATCTCCTAGCTCCACCAACTAATGAGATTGGAAAGACAACAACTCGAAACTTATCATGATTTACATTGGGTAAATCAATTGGGTCAACAATTCTGAGGAAGTATTCGATATGCTTGACTGCGTCTTTTCCATTGGTTCCATCAAATGCATTATTGTGCAAATCATCAAGGAATTTTCCTTTTAGCTCATAGGCGTTCTTTCCATTAACCGTAATGCATGTAATCCCTGAATAGTAATCTTCTTGGTCATTAGTCGTGAATTCTTTCATAGTTGATTCTGTTTTCTTGTCTATCATATCTTCTTCAATCAACTAGCTCTGATAAGTATTATCTGTAACAAAGGTAAAAATATCAGCAGGATTTGCTCTGAAGAAATATAGAAAAAAAATTTAGCACGAAAATCAAATATGAAAACTAAGATTCTGATTCTATTTTAGATGATCAATACGCCGTATTCAATTGAAGTGAATATGCCGTATTAATCTTTTGAGCGAATACGATGTATTGGACAGAAAGTTGGATACGCCGTATCTAATGGAAGTGGATACGTCGTATCGAGTTATCGACCAGAATAATATATTAGGAAAACAATTAAATTAAACACACAAATATACAAGCAAACAATTAAAGACAAATATACAGAATATACAAGAATATACACTAATCTAATTTACACTAATCCTAACGGTTAGATCTAAATGCTAAAAACCAAAATATAAAATAAAAATCAAGATTAATTTTCACTCCCCGGCAGTGGGCGCCAAAAACTTGGTGTGTCGTTGTGTGGTGTATATTTTTATGATTCAAGTTTTAAATTTATATTTTGTCGACTTAACCAAAAACAACACTTTAACGGGCAGTGTACCCGGTCGGTGGTAGATTCGTGGTAAGTAGGGTGTCGAACACTTGAAGCGAGGTTAAATCTCTCAATTTATTAATATTTTGGTTATCTAATCTAAGTTAATTCTAATCTAAGTCAAACCTATGCTAATCCTATGTTAGTTCTAATCCTAATTCTAACAGGTTAAAAGGGGGGTTTTCAGTCTGAGAGACTGGCACGGGTTTGGTGGTGACTACAATCAATTCAAGACACTTTAACCCACGCAAGCAAATTAACAGAAGATAAAAGAGCGGTCAAGCCTTATAATAGAAAACTGTATTAGCCATCATTAATCCGATTAGAAGTTGGTTTGTTTATTCAGTGCAATGATTACTTATCTCGAGGTGGCATATCATTCTTAGACTTAGGCGGGACTTCATCCTAAGACCTAGACACATTAATTCTGTCACAATTAAAGCATCCGCATAAAGCATCCTTATTTGCTGATTATAATCTATCTTAGGGATTAAAGCAATGGTGATCTTGTTAAACCCTAACTCATAGAGACTTTACCCACTTACTGCTTAACGTACTGCTTAACGACAGATTCATAAACTAGTATCCACAAACCCATTCTTTACAATTAATTACACGTACTTGATGATCCCAAGGTCACCTACGCGTACCTAACTAGTTCACAAGTCTAAAGGCAAAGACAGGTGCTAATCGTGATTACTATTGGGTCCTAGATGTATTAATCATATATGAAGAGTTATCCCGGCATCTAGATTACTTGTCCTTATCACTGAGATCATTGAAGATAGTCCAATATTAAACCACATAAACAAGTATAAACTGATAAACATAAACAAGCATGCAATGATAAATTAAGCAATCGAGATATAAACAAAACCACACATTCAGATCTTTATAATAATGGCTAATACTCGAAGGTATTAGCCTTCAAACATCATAATTAATACAAGAGTAATGGCTTAGCCAAGGTAAACTAACTGAGTTAACGAATGATACCAAAACTGAACGATTACAAAAGTATAAGAAATTACACGTTGTCTCCTATGGATTGGAATGCGTTGCAAGACAACCTCTGCTCTTTTTCTCCTCTGAAAATCAACTTTTATGGTTTAGGTATCGAGAATATGATTTAGCACACCTAAAATTCTTTTTTGAGTTTTCTATTTATAGGGTTTGGAGTTGGTTCGATACGGCGTATCCAATGGCTTGGATACGACGTATTGGGGTTTCTTGGAGTAGGGACCACGTTTGATATCTTCCAAAATATTCACATACTATATTTCCAATACGGCGTATTGGTCTTCTTTGGATACGGCGTATTGATCTTGTTTCCTTTGTGGTCTTTTGGTGAGTGCAGGCATAGATACGCCGTATCTTCCTTGATGGATACGGCGTATTGGTTGTCAGAACAGTTATCTTTAAAATATCTTCTTTTAAGCTCCAGAATGCGTGCCTTTTAGTCAAGTTTCACTAAGTACTCCATAATTACTGAATTCTCAAATACAAACGATTAAGTAACAATTCTTTGCAATAATCATACAAAATGGGCTAATTACATGGGATAAATGATGCTATAAAATAGACGTTATTTGATGTCATCAGCTCCATGATTATAATATTCTATAATAATCTTTAACCGCCACTCAATACGGCATTTTGAGGTCTTGGGATACGGTGTATCGAGTGTAAACGTGCTTTGTTCTAACAGTTGACCAAAGTTTCATATACGGTGTATCTGCTGATATGGATACGGCGTATTCTTCAAAGTCAGGCAATGGTCTTGAATTCGTCTAAGTCTTCGGATACAGAGTATTTCTCTAGAATGATACATCGTATTCTTCAGATTTAGTAGACTTTCTCGAACTTCTTCGTTTATGCTCCAAAACACGTTCTTTTCTTAATCTTTCGCCAATTGCTCGATAATAACTAATATTCATAAAGATAAGCAATTAAGTATCAAATCTTATATAAAATAATATATAAACGAGCAATATAGATGGGAAAATGATGCTAATAATTAGACATTATTTGATGTCATCAACACACATGAACTGTTACTCCTGAGTCAACCTACCACGCAACATCATCGTCCTGCACAAAGTATGCCTTAGATATATATATATATATGTAACATAATAAACCTGAAAATATTTATGAAACATAATCTGACCTTTTAGTGAGTTGGAAGAACCATTCACTGAACCATTTGTGCCTGAACCATTGGCTTGTTGGCAACTTTTCCACCTTTACAATCCCTTTTTAAGTGTCTAGGTTTCCCACACTTCCAACAAATCACTTTAGACTTCTTGTTAGGATCAGCTTTGGTATCTTGATGTTTAGGTTTACCTTTGTTGTCATTGTACCTGATGAAGTTGTTATGCTCCACCATATTAACAACTGAAGGACCAGCAACATTGTTTCTCTTTGGCTTGTCACTAGCCTGCACCTTGAGGGACTCCTCAATGCGCAGATGATTGCCAAACTCAACAAGATTTAATTCCTTCTTCTTATGTTTCAAGGTATGCTTGAAATATTTCTAAGAATGAGGTAGTTTATCAATGATACAAGAGACTTGAATAGCCTCATCCATGTTCATTTTAGGTTGTGTAAATCTACCAAGTGTATGAAGAAGTTCATTGTATTATTCCATAACTGGTCTTAAATCAGTCATTTTGTAATTTGTGAAATCACTTACAAGGAACTTCTTACTTGATGCATCCTCATCCATATATTTGGCCTCAAAGGAATCCCGTAGTTATTTTCTAGATTCAACATTTTGGTAAATATTAAACAAGGAACCAAACATACCATTAAGAATGATACCATGACACACATAGTCATCATTCTACCATTTGTTCCTTTTCCTGATTTGCTCCACTGTTGCATCATCCCCATCATCAAAAATTGGTGTGTTCAAGACATACACCACACTCATGGTAGAAAGAAGAAAGTGAATCTTCTTTTGCCATCTTCTAAAATGCACTCCTTCAAACTTGTCATGCTTGGAGTTATTAGCCACCATGTGCTTCATTACAACCGCCATTGATTATCACAAAATAGTTTACCTTGACTGTTGGTGGTTATAAGCCCAGAACATGGTGAAGATAATCAATGCATAGCTAATTACCAATAATGGTTACCGGATATCACTTGGAATTGTGTTATCACTTTCCAAAGTAAACCATTCTATCATAATGCGTGGGTATCATGAATACCAACTTGGGATCTAGACACAAGTCAATAACCCTTACGCATCCAAGTGTTTAGGTCTTCTGTGTATTTATCATGCAGATGTTATGATCTTTATTTATAGTAGAGATCACTTAACCTAGTCAATGGAATTATGAGTGATTAACAGCGTATTAATAATCACATAATTAGCCTGCATAATAGTAGGGATTAGTGGTCACATAACCAATTAAACATGGTCACTAATTCAGTTATAACTGCCACTTGAATAGGTTAAAGACGTTACAAGTTAGTTGAATGCATTCCATCTAAGTCATTCCCTTAGTATCCAAAACACTTATTAACTAGCTTTCTAAAGAGCATACATGCTAAAGGTTGAAACTGAAAAGACCCATTGATGAGTTAACCCGCTAAAAATAAGTCCTCTGATGGATTACTCCCTGATGGTGTCCTTTAGCTTACTACTCAGAGAGTACAAAACCGAAGCCATCAGACTGATGAATACCATTCAGTTCAGGGTTGCACTCAGTGAACTTCATGAGTGACTTGAATTCCCTTTTATCACTATTAGAGTTAGGATGTTCAGTGGCCTATGGTAGTATACTCCGTACCTCCACTCCCATTACCTGGTATGAAATAAGCCCTCAAGTGCACTAAATTTTCCAACATATTTTTCATCCTTTACGGATCAAATTTGTTGCTACTACTACTTTGCATCGTTTCACTTCAAAATCACTTGCGAAACTAATAGGGATATTGTTGTTCCATTTTAACTAACATAATTATAACTAAAGAGTTAACTTATATTAGTACCATGTATTAGCAATGTAACAAATAAGAACTTTTAAACGTAAAGATAAAAGACACAATATTTTTCAACATTTAATTCTTATTAGATATATATATCAAAGAATTATACCTGGTTGTTCACGGAATAACAATCGGGATTGAATGACAATGTAAGTGTATGATCTCCTCTTTAAATCTAAAGTATAATCAAATTTTATACTTTAGATTGCGACTATGCTAACCTAAGACTGAGTTGCTTTGAGGAGTAAAATATGTTTGTGAATGTTTTACATTTATTCAACAAACTTATTTTACTCCTTTACAGACTTTTGTATTTATAGGCTAAGAAATTAGAGTTTACTACAGGTTCTTAAATACACATGTTAGTCATCAAATGGGTGGTTAAGATACCATTTAATGACTGTCATACTAGGTACTAGGATGGGTTACTTATGTGAACAGTTGGATGTATTATTTGTACTTTTATACCAACTATAAAAGTAGTCATTCCGTAGGTAAATCCCTTTTGTAAAACTCGCCTTTTCTTCAGTCCACTTAGACTTTGTCTAAGTATTTAGGCTCACTGAACCAATCACCTTCTTCTTTGGTTCAGGGACTTCTTTCAGAGAGTACCGCCTCACTGAACGATTGATTATTTCTTCATAGACTCAGGTTAAACACTTGAAAGTAACTCACTGAATGACTATTCATTCAGTGACTTGATTATTGTTAAAGGATATCTAACACTTAAGATATTTTATATTCAAATCCTAAGGTAAAGATCATTGGGCACTGAATTGGCACAACGATCTCCCTCTATTTTGGATATAAATTTCGCAAAGTGTTTTTCAATGTAAGTGAGCAAATATAACTTCTTCTTACACTTAATCTAGAATTCAAGTAAAGAATACTGATAACTTTAAATACTTTATTCATGTTGAGGTTACATTGACCTATTAGTCTAATACAAAACATTCAACATAAAGATAGAAATTTTAAACATCAGAGTATCACAGGGCTTCTAACTTGACTTTCTTGGAGGTGAGCTTTTCTTTGTCAAGACATTCACCAATCATCCTGTTCATCAGCACTATGAACCTCTGATTTTTTCAAGACTTAACATTAAGAGCCATCATTTTGTAGCCCAAAGTGTTTCGGTTTCAACCTTCTCAATGTCACTTACTCCTTTGAAAGGACAGATCACCAAATACATCAGTAAAGAATAGTCCATGCTCATGTTTTTCAATAACTCCGTTGTTTATAAACTCGACCCCTTCAGACAATGTACGATTGCAGTGCAGACCAACAATGTAAGTTTCAGGCTCTAATTACATTGCTTTTCTTTTACGGTTTGAGGGTAATGAAGGGTCTTGTTTAGGCAGTGGAAATGATTCATTTATCCCTAGAGTTTTGGCGATTCCTTTCAGCCTTTCATACTTCTTTTCTCTGAGAGTTCATTAGATCACCCACATACTTATTCTTTTTAGTTGGAATAATAACACCTAACTCATCTCATTTACTGCGACTGAAATCACCAAACTTAAACTCCTTATAATATTCAAAGTTCCTAATATCATTGTCTTTATAAATTGTTATTGCCACTGGTGTTGACCTATGATGAATGTAGATGTCAATGATGTTTTTTCTTCTGCTGGTTATAGTCCACACATAGTTGTCATACCTTTTCTTCATCAGCTCTTCTTCTTTCTAAGCTTTTCATTGTGTACTATGTGTAGGAATTTCAAGTGTGCATCTTGATGTTTGATGAAGTATCTGCCTCCTGAGATCTTTACCCCAGCTTAACTTACAATTTCTCCAACTACCTGGATGATCTTAGGCTTGCTCAACTCTGCTTTCTTGGCAGTCGGTTCCATCTGCTCCTTCTAGTCAAGAACAACATGAAGTTCATCACCAGGTAACTGGACCATTCTTCTATCAATTTCATAGTTAATCAAAATAGGTGCATCATGGTTTTAACGTACTTGTCTTGAGACTCTTACTAGCTTTAGCGTGGAAGGATCAAACTCAGTAGCTATACCCTTTTCCTTTATCAGCCCTTGGAGGTGTGACTTCAGGGATAGGAACTTTAGAGAATATTGTTGTTGTGATGATTGGTGTTGGAGTGACTGTATAAATAGGAATAGCCTGAATCGGTACTTTAGTTTCTATGGGTTCTTCAGATTGTTCTTCTTCAGTTTTAGTGGGTTGTTGCCCCCTAGGTTGAGAGGGAGGTTCCTTCCAAATCACCATATGTGTTTTAACCAAATTATCCCCTCCAATAGGTGCATGAACTTTAGAGATTGCAGCTATTGGTAGTGCACTTCCTAAAGGAGTGGATGATGAAATACCTTTGAAGGCCTGAAACATTTCAGTAACCATTTCCTTGATGTTAGAGGTGTCAGTTTTGAGTGTGGTAATGCTAGGCTGAATGAGGATTTAAGTATCCTAAATCTTGTTCAACCTTGGATTAAGATTCCATGCGAGGGATTT
>BQNB010008986.1:17632-59828 GCA_026074375.1 Tanacetum coccineum
CACGAAACTACTACCGATCGGGTACACTGCCCGTTAAAGTGTTGTTTTTTGTTTAGTCGGCAAAATATAAATTTAAAACTTGAATCAATAAAATATACAACACACAACGACACATCAAGGGTCACAACCCTTCATTTGAAAAATTGACAATACGTCAAAATATTAAGGCCACACTTGAGCCTCATATTACCAAGTTCAACGTTCCAAAGGATGTTGTAAAGCCACACATGAGCCCTAAGAAAAATAAACATCCAAAAAATTCATGTTAACTTTCCCCATTTCTTCTTTTGAAGCCTTGAGGACATAATGAAGCGGGTCGCAACCCTTCATTCAAAAAAACTTACAACTAGTCAAAATATTAAGGCCACACCTGAGCCTTCGCTTGATGAAGCGTTTTATTATCTATAAAGATAAGGGGTCAGACTATAGTCCCCCAAATCCTCACATAAGAGGAACATAAACATAATCACAAAATTTGGGACTTAGTCCCTCTATTGAAAGTTAGCCAGAAAGGCCAACATAAGTTGTTCAGACAATGGCCTACATGAACCATTGTCACGAAAAAGGATAAATTGTCTTAAGACCGAAGCCTAGGTCATGCCAACACAAATTGTTTCAAGGGTACATGCCACCCTTAAGGACCAAATTATCACCTACATGGTGACCTTCATTCAACCTGAGAAAACAGGGGCTTAACAACAGAAGCATCAGCGGGAGGAGACATCAGGTTAGAACCTAGAATAGAGGATGGAGTGGCTTTCGGGGAAGAGGCAACAAGAGCTTGAGTCTTCGAGGGAGCAGACCTTTGAAGGGACGGAGGCTTCTTCGACAGTAAGACTTCGACAGGAGCTGAAGGATCTGCTACAAATTCTGATAACCAAGGAAAAGTAGCGGTAGCAAGATCATTACCAGCCTGATTGTGCTCCTTCTTATACGAAAGGCGATAGCCTTTCACCTTTGACAAGTCGAAGGGCTTATTCATTCCAGCAACTTGCTCAAAAGCCTTACACCTCCCATAAAAGATAGCAGAAGAAACAAGCCTGCCAACTTGGCTACCCAGATCATCGCTATGGATAAGTTCGATAATAGCATAAGGAACAACTTTTAAGACAACCTCCATGTAGAATCCCTTTAACACATACAATTCATATCATACACGGATCTAGATCAAGAAATATAGAAAGAGAGTGAGATGATTTCCTAGAGCTGTGATTCTAAAGTCGAAAGGCTAGCCTGGTAACTTGCCCACTTTTGGCTCTCCAACATCATCCTATCAAGATTAACCTTGTGTTCTTTCACTTCGGTAGGCAAAGTGGATATCTTCTCCAGTAAAGCAATCACGATTGGGTTCTTTTTGAAGTCAGACATGGCAGTTTCACACTTGACTCGGAGACTCTTAGAATCTTCTTCTCAGGCTTTCTCCCTTTCTTTGATCACATCAGACTCCCCTCTCAGCTTCTCAATGAGCAACTCACGGGATCTCCTGTTCACGGCATTATCAACAACAACTTGCCGAGCATAACAGCGGTCATAAAGATCCAACAACTCCACGTCCATATGATTATCCAAATGGTTTTTCCAGGCTGGAGGAGTAATAGCAGAAATCTTGAGATGGCAGGCAGTGGCATCTTTAAGCTCAGGAACATCAAAGAGACCTAAAAAAGAGCAAACACTGGGTGAACTTCTGATGCGGCGAAAATAATAGAGAAAAGCTCAAAAGACAGAAGCTTACCTTCATCATCATCAAATACTGTCAGAAAAGGGACATCATCTTTCGAAGTATAAGTCTTGGCACGAATAGCATGAGAGTTCGAAGACATGGAAGCAAGCTTTCTCTTCCCAGGAGGCCTAGATGACCCTCCCCTAGTATTACACTTCCTATCCTTTATCCGAGCAGCTACACTTCCAGGGTGAACAACAAATAATTCGGGCTTAGGGCTCCCTCCAAAATCTGCCGTAACCTCAGCAGGCTGCAATACAGGCTCCTCATCAGCTCTAAGAGGTTCTATATTGACTGACGCGAAGGAGGAACCAGTACCGAAGCCAAGGGAAGGCTCCTGAGGCAGAAAAGATAAATCTTCCTCATCCTCAGCATAGACAAAGTTCCTGAAAGTCATTTCTGCAAGATGAAAAGGTAAATCATATATCAGCCAAAAAGAAAGACGAAGGAAGAAATTAGGAGGATAAATACCCTTGCCACCCACTAAGATCGCAGGTAGTTGCTGGCCATGTTCCCACGAAGATTAGAGGCCAGCCAAGAAAAGAATGGGATCAGGAAACACACGAACACTTATGGGATAACGGCCAAGACGTTGGAACATGGGATTTTGCTCAATATTAGGGGGAAGCTTATCTTTGTAGGATTTAGAGTCAAATTTGTTTTGTTTCAAAAGAAGTTGTGGGTATTTGGCAGGAACAATAAAGTTTTGAACATAGAAAAATAGATCCTTCCAACCATCGATACGGGTAATAACTTTGGGAAACAAATGAGGAATGTGTTTCCCAGGCCTCTTGGCGAAGGTCAACCATTTACCAGCCCGACACAAATTAAAGAACCCTCAGAATAGTTCGACGGTGGGCTCACAACCATAAGCTTTGCACATGACAACAAAGGTAGTCAGTTTGGCACAACCAAAAGGGTTAAGCCTAGATATATGAATCTGAAAATATTCAAGAACTTCACAGAAAAACTCAGTGAGAGGCAACCTAAGATTTGCGAGGACATATCCAGGAGGAGCATCAAAAATAGTTTGGTTGGATTTAGGAAGAATAACATGATAAGCAGGAGGAATAAGGTAGAGTGCGAGAAAGCCATTGAACTCTTCCTCAAAAAGCTCACAAGATTGAATAGCTATGGAATCTTTGGCACTCATAATGAATAAGAAGACGAGTATTCTCTTACCTTAGAGATGGTTGCATAACAATTCAAAGAAAACAAGTAGAAAGATAAAAAAGACGGTAAAAGGAAAGGAAGGGTTTAGTGCGAAGAATTTATAGTTGATGATCAAACACTTTACAGTCGTCCACGTATAGGATGTTAAAACATTATCCAGATTTCAAAAAGGAGTAAAAAATAGATGTGAAGTGCGCGAGAACCAAGACCGACTCTTAAGTAATCGACATTTAAACCTGTAACTAACCCCATGACAAGTGGGCTTACAATTCAATGCATGCAGCACGCCTATATGGTTCTTCGATAATGGCCCGAGATTTGGTTTATAGTCAAGAAGTCAAAAGCAATGCATACATAGATACACACATTACATTCGACTAGGGGGCTTGATGATGTACCCTCCTCTCCAGCTCGAAGGCCTCCCCTTCGAGCTCGAACGGGATCTTCTTCCCTATTGTACTATTGGATCTTCGAATAGTTTCGAGTGGCATAAAATCATCTTCGGGATGATTACTAGTACGGGAATCCACCACACGAAGACCCTAACCCTTCGCAGTGAGGCCTTCGATGAAACTAAGGAAAAGGTCAGACTTGTTCAAGTCAATCACCCACGATCTCCCTCTCTATAAAAGCTTTCCCGCCAAGATAGAGAACGTGGCACACAGTTCCTGGAATCATCCCTTAAATCGTGGGACACCTCCACGATCATCAGCATTTATGCTAGGCCTCGTTCCATCTCATTTCTACACCTATAAAAAGATGGCAAGGTCTTCAGGTATGGCTAAGACCCACATACATACTTATTTACTCTACTTTACATTACAAAGCACATACTTACTCTCATGCCGGAGGTGATTCGCAGGGACACCCCATGCGCTTCACTTAACGTAGTGTTTCTATTTGTGTTTGGAACAAACAGGTTACCCAGACCTTGGAAATCCCGTTAAATCAACCCCAAGAACCTCTTTGATCATTTGAAGCTGATCGTCCCATATTTGCACCTTACAAATCATTAAACTTAATTAGTGATCAAGAAAATAATTTTTCTTCTTAATCCATCACATTTCTACAAAACTATATTTTTACAAAATTACACAAAATAGTTTTGTTAAATAAAAATAATGTTTTATTTAAAAACATAAATTTTGAATTTAGTTTTTCCCTAAAACAGAAACAAACATACCAGGATAAACCTTCCCTACAAAAGGACAAAAAAAATCAAAGCGTGAGTCCTAAGGGTAGCCCCTAAGTGGCTAGGAGCGGCCTCAGAATACATCTGGGACCTCCGAGAGACCGCCCCTAATACTGACCGTTGGGTTTTCTGGCTATAAATACTACCTATTCTCAGCAGAAAAAAACACACCTCTTAGGCATGAATTGTTTTAGCATCTTTTCTCTTAAAACCTTATTTCCTCTTACTTAATATCTGATCACTAACATAGTTTAATCTTATTTCAAGTGATCAAATCTCATTTTCTATCTTCTTCCTAATATCCTCTATTAAGTGCAAGAGAAGAACAATCGTATTCGCCCAAGAAACATAGTGTTTATATATTAGTGATTTCTTCTCTCCTTCTTCTAAATCCAAATCTTTTATTTTGATTATCTGTGTGATTGTGTGTAAATCCATATTGTTAAATCCTTATGATTGGGTAGTGGTTGTGTAAAGTGGTAGACTGGTTCTAGCTAAGATTAGGACTCCGACATTTAGCTTAGTGCAAAAAATAATGAAAGCGTGTGTAAACATGTTTCTCCGCCTGAAGGGACTTGTTAACATAGTGAAAATCTCGAGTCGAATACACGAGGAATGGAGTAGGGAGAAGAAAAAAGAAAAGCTTTGTAGTTGAACCACCTAAAAGTCTTGGTGTATTGGTTTTGATCGTTCTTTCCCTTATCTTCTTTATATGTTTGTGTATTATACAATTATATAGTTAAAAGTGATTGGTTCATGATTATGATTGATAAGCATATACGCAAATCTAGACATATTTGAAAGTAAAATTTTAAACGGCCAATTAACATGTAAAATCTCAACCCCTTCTAGTTTCCACAATTGGTAATCGAAGCCGAGGTCACCCAAGATTTTTAAAATATACTGTATTTTAAAGCTTGGATCGATCTATGGATTCCAACAAATATCTAGAAGGGCAATCCTTTGCAAAGACCACCACTATAAAAAGTTATAGTTTTTATTTATTGTAAAAATAGATTGAAAACATATGTTAAATCCAAAGATCTTGATCCCTTTTTTTGGGCATGTTATAATACTAACGGTGATTTTCACCTATTAAACAAAAATTTTGAAAACCAAACTAATGAGGTTTATCCCTTTTAAAAAACCAAAGTGAATGAACGTAAAAGAGACTTGCTAAAAATAACGAAGCTAAAATGGTTATTTACAATGCTTTGCCTAAAAAGAAAAAGAAGATTTTCATACGAAATACAAAAAAGGAAATTTGGAAAAGACTTTGTAATCACATCAAGGTAATAGCCAAGTCAAATATAACAAGATTACTGTTTGGTACAACAATACGAATAATTCGTCACTTCTAAAGATGAATATATTAGAGTAGTGCTTTTCCTAGTTGAATACTAATTATTACTATCTATAAAGCTTCTTAATGAAGGTTATTCTAGGAAGAATTTATAGGAAGTTTCCTTAAGGGGATCTACATCCCAAATTGGAGAGCAAATGTCATGGTGATAAAAAGTCGAAAGATGTGATCCTCTTTAATAGATCAAATTCCTTAAGCTTTATAAGGATTAGTTTATATTAGATAATCTAACAAAACTATAATAGTAAACTTTGTATGAATATAATAAAGATTAATCGAAATCTTAATCTTAATATTAGAAGAGTTCTTAATGAAACAATAATTCTATCAAATACGATAAAAGCTCCATATTATTATGCAAATAATATGAAATACTCTCAAAGTATAGAGGTTACAAAGACCTTGAAGCTAAAATGATATCAAAACCAAAAGATTTCTAGATTGTGATTGTGATATCAAACACTATTCCTAGACCTCCATTTATACACCAAGTAGTCCTAAACGCTTATAATACTTTTCTAAAGTATAGTCAAAATCTTTTAAACATATACGTTATATATATCTTATTACTAAAAAATCTCATAACAAATCACATAAGCATGATACTAACTAACTTAGCATACTAACTTCTTCACACAGCATTAACACTCAGCAGTATAATCTTTACAACCAGCAGTAGTAACTTTTGTACTAGCATAATAACTACTTAGCATATTTTCCCAGTCCCTTATCTCGAGCGAGTCCTTAACTTTGACAAGCATAGTACTTCCTCTAGTAGTAGTAACTTTGTACTAATAGTTGTAACTTCACCATAGTCTTAAACACTTAGAATAATTATCATTGAAATTCCCTCTAGCAGCCCTATAAACTTTGACTTGAGCAGCATTAATAGCCCACCGGTCCAATAAGAATAGTAGCAATAAACTCCAAACAGCATCAAAAAGCTTTTAATCCTAACAATCCTCCCCTAAACTTGATATTTATCTCCAAAATCATCAAGTTTCATTCAAAGCTTCATTAATCACTAGGAGGATGCTTCCAAACACTTCAAGGATTCTTAAAGCTATTTTTTTGAGAATTTAAGAAGCTGATATTCATTTCACTAAAATTATCAACTTAAAGCTTCTTGTTCACATATCATAATTTATAGCAGTGTAAGGGATACTTTTTTTCTCTACAACATATAGATATGCATAATGGCAACCTCAAGAAATGTACTCTACATGAATCAAATAGCTTACAAATCCAACACTTTGTTTCCTTGTTGATCCTTCCATACTGCATCTTTTACATGAGATTCGAAAACATTACCTGTACACTCTCTTATAGCCCTCTTTTGGCCTTGTATACCCATGCTTAGCTTTTACCAATTTCCATAGAGTTTCTAAATCTCCTGTCAAAGCTTTTAAGCAATTGACTAAACACTAAGTACATCTTTGAACTTCCATCAGCTCTTATTTGTGTAATTGCTTTCTTTCCTTCTTTATAGATCTCCCATCAACAATGGTTGAAGCTTATAGCTAAAGGTACAATCATCAATGCAACCTCCTTCTTCATCTGGAATGACTCCATTAGACCTTGAAGTTTTTTATTGCTGTATCTTTATCCTAACCAACTTCTGCTTCTTTGAAATCTTATTCTAACTCTGCTCCTACTCTCTTTCTTTGTTCCCCAACTACTCTGTTCTAAAGTCAACAAATGTTATTCATCCTCTTGAAAAATTGCTTCAAACATCTCTGAATATGAAATCAAAAGATTGTTTCTTCAAGTCTTTGACTTCTATCCTTCCCATATCTTTAGGTAAGTACACATGATATTTCTTTGTTGAGCTTGGGTTGGTGGATTATCCCTTTTCTCTTCTGCTTCTTTAGCTGCAAAGTGCTATCTTCTTTTCTTCAGATTGTTGAATTAATTTAGTAGCCATTTCTTCTATGGTCAACACTTTTTGTTCTCTTGCTTGAATCTTTTAGCTAATAAAAGCGATCAACCCTCAATCTTAGCATGAATATCTCCTATTCTTCAGTCAATGGCAACATTGGCTTCATCCTTTCCCTTGCAAGCTCCCACTTCATATCAAACTTAGCTTGTAATTTTTAAAGTTAACCTTTTCATCAAAACTGATTTGATGATTCTTCTTCACAGGTTTCACAGGTTCTTCTATCAATTTAGCTTTTCCTTTGTCCTGAAATGTTGCCTGTGATGGTTGTTGTGAATATCTTGTTATTGTAGGTGTACCCTGCTCAGTAATAACAATTCCTTTCCTTAGAGTTGGAATTGTAGCAGTTATTGTTGTTGTTGTAGTAGTACTAACCTTTGTTGAAGCACTGACAGCACTAACTTTGGCAGCACTAACTGGTACACTTGGCTCTTCTATAACATCCCCTTTTACCTTGGGTTTTGCACTTTTCAAAGCAGAAAGTGCTTGAGCTAAAGTAACTTCATCAACAGTCAAATTCACATCTTTAGCAGTAACTTCTTGTTCTGCAAACACTTCATCACCAGTCAAAGTATTCACATCAACCATCTCTGCATCAGCATCAATCCTCCCATATTTGGATGCATCGTCACCCAAAACTTCTTCTTCTTTAGAGGAGTCTACCCTTCTAGACATACCAACCTTTCTTAATCTTTTTAGCCCATGATTTCTTGACCTCTTTTTCTACTTCAAGTTTTCTTGACTCTCTTTTTCAATCTAGCAATCTCCTCTTGTTTTGAGTGGTCTTGTCCTTCTCTAATTCAAGAACTCTTTGTTGTAAAATGGTACATAATGCTATCAATTCATCAAGTTTTCAGACTACCTCGACCACTTCGAAGTGTGTTACCTCTTGTGAGTAGTAGATCATTAAAAAAAGTTAGATACCTATCTCGAACCTTAGTTTAACAAAGTATCCCCAATGGCTTTCTTTGCACCTAAGACCACCACCTAAAATATAGTCTTATGAACTTGGCTCATTAATGTTGCCTGTATTGGTGTGTTTAGCTATGTTACCACTGTCCTACTCTGCTTCTAAGCTAGAAGCAGTAGTGGCAGCCCTCACCAAACTGTCACCCAACTCTTTATGGACAACCTCATCTGCAACATCGTTAGTAAGAACCACTAGCCTGAGTTACTCAGTGATCTTTCCTGTAGGATTCCTAGTTTTGAGTCTTTTGAGGTTAATATTCATGGTTTGAGTAAGTGATGGGTGTGTGTAGGGATCATTGGCAATGCAGAACCTTCCAACAATGTTTTTACAAGGAACACACCGATTCGAACCTTCCCAACCCATTCATCCCATCCTCCATTATCCCCCTCATGGTGTTACATATCTATGTAAATAGGAAAAATTTTCCGTTCTTGTTGGTTTTGTATCACATTGTTGGAATAAAAGGTGTTTAACTCTATCTAAAAAAAAAACCTTTGCCAACCCGTTCTTCAATTCCCAAAAATCTCTAGTGTGAGAGGGTGCAATGTAAAGTCTCTTATGAGTAGACTTGTATAATCAAGTTGTTAATTTCATAAATACTAATACGAACCTTGGATACATCAAAAACTTACTGACACATACTCTAGTTTCTAATCATACTTTCAAAAATGAACTTTGAAAGTTTAACAATATGGCTTGTAGCTAAATAGATATTGCAGATGTCTGGTGTTATTAAACCCATTTCATGTAGTATTTTCTTTGGACCTATCTTAGACATTAGTTAAAATCGACTGAATGAGGATTAGCCATTGGGGGGAGAATGAATGATTTTATAAAATAAGTTTCTGTGAAAACTTTCTCATTACCTTCATTGATGTAAGTTGTTCAAAAATGGTAGAATTTGGTAAAAAAACAATGCTTCCTTATCTGCTAGCTGAAATCTCATTCTGATAGATGTTATCACAGTAATGATTAGCCTCTTAGCCAATCAACTAGGCATTAACTGTTATTCTCATTGACAGTTTTAATCATGATAGTATACCAGAACTGTTCTATACAAGAAATATATATAGTATTATTTGATTGTTAATGCATATCTTATAGCGTGTGCATTCAGAAAATCTAAATTTTTATCAAAACCCATCAATTTCTGCAGGTTTAGACAAAAACCTACCATATTGTGAGTATCTTGTAAAACAAAACTTTAGATTTGCCATTTGAGTTGGTTTTGATAATTGGGAGATAAATTAAAGTTAGAGGTTTATGATTAGAGAGTATTTAAAAAAGTGAAATCAATTAAAAGAAGATTAAAACCTTTATTCGAAATATTTAATGAAAGTACTCTCACAAGCATTAATCTTCACCTGGCAAATATAAGTTAAGCCTAACAGCATTAACTTCCACTAGCAGTAGTAAGTAACCCAGCAGTAGTAACTCAGCAGTAAGCTATGCCTAGCAGCATTAACTTTCCCCAACAGTAGAAAAGTTAAGCCTATCAGCAATACTTTGAGTCACTACATTAACATCTGGTCTGGTAGGGGAGAGTATAAGGGTGGTGATAATTGTAGAGGAATGGAATTAGATGCGGCCCGATCACTCTCATCCAATCATTATGCAGCTCGATAGCCAAGAACGAGATGGTGCTATTAGGTTTTGCTGGTGGATTAACACAGGGAGGTTGGTGATGAGTGGTAGTGATGAGAAGGTAATCTCGGAAAGTGGTAAAGACCATGGGGAGAGTGGTGATGATGGTGGAGTAGATATAGCGAGAAGTCGGGCAACCTCTGCATCAGACCATACTGGTGTAGGTACTGGAGGTGGAATAGAAATCCTAGCTGTCACACGATATGTAGGGTGTGGTGGTGGTGTGGCCGCAGACTCATCAGTCTCGAACGGATCTGTCTCCTCCGCAGATGGGGCATGATCCGTAGCTGGTAAAGCAACAACTACAGAGTTGGCAGGAGCTGGGTGCTCCTCCTCCTCATCCTCATCAACCTCTATGTCAACATCATCATCCTCATCCTCCTCCGATGGCTCATCCTTATCGTCTCCGTCATCTCCTCCATCAGCAGGATAGTCAATAAGATCCTCCTCGGGGTCCTCATCGTCATCCTCCTCCGGGTCCGCCTTAGGATTGGACTCCGGGACATAGTCAGGTGACTGAGCAGTGGGTGGGGCATCCTCAGCATATGGCTGATCCTCAGCAACAATCTCATCATCAGCATGCTCTGGGCCTGGAACATAATCTGGCAAAGGTGGTGCTTGCTCTGGCTCCTCAAGGCCAAGCACGTAATCTGGAGAGGGTGGGGCATGAAGAGTGGCCTCCACGTATGGGTCCTCTGGCATCCAAGGCAGCTCAAGGTACTCGTGATCATCGGCTCTCGGTGATCCTATGTTTGATAAACCCTCAAATGGGCTGGAAACCTCCATGTATGTAACCCCCGATTCATCCGAATCTGACATGACTGAATATGAAAATTCAAAATAGCTTATATTAATATTTAATATAAGACTCTTATAGTAATATACATTTATATCATAATATGTATATCAATTATGAATGCATCTAGTCCAACCAACTAATGCAACAAGTAGTGTATGCATGAATGTATGCACATATGTATGTCCCGTGTAAAACCCCTTTGTATGAATTCGATGTTTGAAAACGGTTATAGTCCAGCAAAAACATTTGACCTGGTTCTCTATAACCTTGGCTCTTGATACCAATCTGTAACACCCCCTAAAGTAGTGTCCAACGAATAAGGGTCCGGGGCGTTGGTATACTTCTCAGACATAACACAAGAATATAGTAGGACCGACCAAAAAATCTTTTTAAAACTGATACATTGGGGGATTTATCAAATATTTGATTAACAAATAGCCCCGAAGCGTAACTATGTTCCTTTTTATTATTACAAAGATAATGTTTACATCGAACCCATGAGTTTCGCCAAAACATACTACAACCTATATCCTTTAGCATGACATCCCAAAACAATAAATAGCAAAATCACCAATGTATCCCTTGCCACCTCGTGCTTACTGAACCCCTAAAAACATTGCTTAAAAATGTAAACAATAATGTTGGTGAAATCATAGGTTTAGATAAATCATAATAATGTAGGACCACACGAATTCGACAAGTGTATGATGAATGGCAACAGATGCAGACTCATAAAAGTAAATTAAAGTTAGCCTAAGCTCATGACACTGAAGCTCACATAAATGAATACCATATAAATGGCCTACATTGCCTGTATGATGTTCTAAAAAACCTAAACCCGCAACAATCCTATGTTCGACATGTATACCGTACATTTTCCCAGTGATATCTAATCACCCGACGGGGATTCACTCCCAATAGATCTATTCATAACATTCGCAACATACACCATCAGTAACTGACAGTTTCAGAATAAGGGCTTAACTAGAGTAACGCTACTTAGGCAACACGTAATCATAATATGAAACTTAACCACTTGTGTCCAGTTATAAAACATTGCATGTTTCTCACCCCAAAAACTTATAAAACAAAAGCATGGTAGAAACGGGTGCAGAAACTCACATTATAGTGCACGAATAACAAGAATAGCACAGATAATGCGCCACGCAAATCGTCAGATGCATCCTATTTAAATTAAGGTCGTATAAGTACTAATCACATTGGGTAATTACTACCATGCATAATTCTATATAGCTAATCACCATCTAATTGTTTTGGAAAAGTTGTGTTTAATAAGTTAAAACGTTATAATTACCGTTGAAGGTAAAACAGGCGTAACTTTTGCCGTTTTAAGTTCGATTTGACTTTTCTTATACACACGCTCGTATTAGGACATTATCATTATTTGACATTTTCATATTTTTGATCCTTTGATGAACAGTACTTTTTTACTGTTTTCACACGACAATTATATAAGTTATTTTTATAGTTTTAGAGTTGATCGTCAAACCCGTAAACTCGTTTTTAAATTATCGTTATAGCTCCGTTTTAGCGATTCTTTCGAGCACAGTTCTCGTATTTGAAAGTTAAAAGATTTATGAGGTAAAGAAAAATAAAAGTATCTATCATGAACAGTAACTTTTTATAAAAATAGTTTTATAAAAGTTTATTAATTTGTCATAAAACTCGCGAAATTCATAACTCGTTCGTTCAATAATCGAAAAATTACGATTCTTAATCATTTTGGGAAATCCTAAAAATATGAATAATTTTTTAAAAAATACCAAAACTTGCTTGTTATGAATAATTTTTATAAAAGTTTTTAATAAAAGCTTACTTACTACCCCCGTTTTTTTTTTATTTTTATTAAAAGGTGTTAGTGTGGATTATGTATGTTTTTTCGATAACTTATTTTTACGTCACTTATTCGTTATTTATATCCGTTTTTCATGTTTCTAGCTTTTTGGAATCGTCATGAGACGTATTATTTTTATATAATGTCAAATCCACTGTTTGAAATTCGAAATATAAACAGCCCCTTAAGAATCCATACTTATACTTTTATTTAAAGCTTATTTTATGTACTTTCACTTTTGTAACTTACCACAAGTCTCATATACCATATGTATTATAAGTGATACATATAATATTGTCCATAAGTTCATTCTTTGTCCAAATGTCCAAGGTGACAAGATTAACAAGTCCATAATAACACTTAAAAACCATAACTTCATTAAGTAACCCTAATTTACTAGTTTGTACATAAACATTTTTATACATAAACCAAGTGTGTACAAGAGTTATACTTATATTATAACCTTATTTTAAGTCATAGATGAACATGACTAAAAGTCCATAAACAAGATTAACATGTCATTTGCATTACTTTTACTTGTAACATATTAAGTGAACTTTTAAAACCCTAATTTGTATATAACCATTTTTACACTAAATCAACATGGTACAATACTTCTATGTCCATTTTATCATGATATTAACAATAACATAACATATGTAAAAGTGTTAAAAATCATAATCACAAGTAAGTTATTCATTTAACATGTATTTTAAAAAACCCTAAAAGGTGATTTAAACTACAAGCACATTATTATACAAAAACGCGCGATAAAAATTAAGTTATAAAGTTATGAGAATGAACCTTAATGATGAATGATGATGATGAGAAATAAGTCCTAAACCCTTGTTTAGACTTTAAACCCAAGCTTGCAAATATGAAACCCTAGATTAGGTTAGAAAACCCTAATCTTTCCTTTTCTTGATAATTACTTGCAAATGGCTAACCAATCTTGTAACTTCTTAGTAATATCCATAGGAATGATGTGTATATGTGTGTATGCTCTTAGAAAATCAAGGTATGGATTTGCTTGGGAGGGTGTTTGATGCCGTGGGCTTTAGGGAGCCAAAAGAGGGAGTTTTGTTTGAGTTTTTGGTAAAGTGTTTATGATTGTATGTGTATCACACTTGTAAAACTTGTACATATAAGAGTTAGAAGGCAAAAAGTTTGGCAAATAGTTAGTCAAGATACCACATTTCATGGTCTATAAAAAAAAGAACTATAGTCAAATGGGACAAGGTATGGCTAGCTTAAATGACAAGGGTGATGTAGCAAACCACCTTGTTATGAAAATTATATTCTATTATCTCCAATGTTGTGTTATGCCGTGGGATAGGATGGGGGTGAATGGGGCTTCTCTAGGAACCTATGGTTAATAACACATTATCTAGTAAAAATTTACTAGTTACGACTTGTAGTTTTTCATAAAAGAGTTTACTTTCAAGTAATTTGGGTGTATTGTGTATTATTTATAAATACAAAGTGTAAAGTAATATTAAACTTAGTAAATTAATAAAACTTGATTATTGGTTATAAAAAAGGGAATTAGTTGAAGTCGTAGAATATTATGGTGGTTCCTCCCGGTATACCTAAACGCAATATAATATCGCGAAACTATACAATTTACGATCCGATAAAAATAAAACGAAACAAAATCATAATTATTCTCAAATAATTATTATAAATAATTTGATTGAAATACCAAAACGCTTAATTGATTGATGCCCGATTTAACATTGAACGCAAATTTTTTATCCTGCGCGATTAAGCTTAACTTTTAACGATTTAAAACAAATGCTACAATACCAAAGATGAATAGTAGATTTATGGTCTTCGTCAATAGACTTGAAAACACAGGGTGTTTTATAATATGTCTATGACATTATATTTGGTCCAACTTATCAAAACATATGTGATGAATTTTCCCAAAATCATGCATTGCTGATTTTCGAGATGACATAAATGGGTGAACTTAACATCCTCCTTATCATACAAATAAAACAAATGAAGATGTATCTTCTTCAATCAATTTTAAAATAATTAAAGAAACTGCTTAAGAAATATTGGCTTAAAGACTTCTAACTAATGAAAACCCCACCTCCCGATACTAAACTCACAAAAGATGAAAAGTTTAAGTCGGTTAGATAGTACCAAGTATCAAGACATGATAGGTATGTTCACTCATACCTAAACGCAATTAGGCCCGATATCATGTTTAGTGTCTTGCCCTTTGTACATATGCTTCCAAGAGGATCCCAAAACCCCTCATCTTGATGCGGTTAAGGGTATCTTCTGATATATAACACCCCGTATTTTAGTCATTGATTGTCGTCAAGTAAATCTACTATCTACTAATTTATTTTAGTGTTGTACTCTGTTGCTTTTAAGTTTAAAGTGTTTAGTTAAATCGCTAAGCAAAAGCGATTATTCAATGTAAACGGGCATCAAACAATTAAGCATTTACATCAATCAAGTATTAAATAATTATTTTGAGAATAATTATGGTCTTTGTTCTTTTATTTTTATTGGTTGCGTAAAGTGACTACGTTTCGCGATAAAATACGTTTAGGCATACCCGGAACCACCAAAACTTTTCTACGCTTCAACAAATACCCACATTTATACCCAATACTTAAAAAATCAACCAAAAACATATCATACATATACACACCCATGGCCGGATTTGGGGATAAATATCCAAAAATATCATGAAAAGCTATCAACTTGCAATGTACAAGCACCTTTTAATTAACCATGAGACTTTTTCAAGCAAAACCCATACCTAGACCATAAGGACTTCCATGTTTTACTCATCTTGTCTTATGACTCATCCAAGTGGTCTTGGCTAATTCAAGAGGTACATAAGACTTTAGCTAGAAAGGTAACACATACACATATCATTTTCATAGTGAAAAACATACTCTTTCTCACTTTCTTTTGCTTGATCCCACGACTCACACCCTAATACATACCCAATCCTACAATAATTTTAATTACCAACCTTTACACAAATTCCTACATGATATCTTAAGGTAACCTAAGGTAATTAGAAGGCTTGTATAAGCATTTGTGCGCAGTGTTGAAGCAAGAAGAGGGTTTTCTATTGGAAACTAAGGTTTTAAGTGTGCAACTTGGGTTTAAAGTATCTAAAAAGGGTTTAGCACATAATTCTCATCATCATTGGGTGGTGAGGGGTGTTTTAGGTGTTAGTAGTTCATCATAAGGTCATCTAAAAACCTTTATCTTTTCAATTCAGAGTTTATATGTATATTGATGTGACTAATGTAGCAAAATCACGCATTCGGGCACTTTTGAACATGTAAAAAGGAATTTATATCTTGTCTATCAATTATTTGTAACTTTTATATAATGTTTATAAGTTGATAATATCATGTTAAAATGGAAGTATAACTCTTGTACACACTTGGTTAATGTATAAAAAGATCATGAGTAAACTTGTTAAATTAGGGTTTTCTTTAATAAGTTTTGGATTAAAAGTGAGATGAAGAACTTGTGACCTTGATCATTTGGACAAATTATGGACCAATGGACCTTATTATATGTATGACATAATAATCTAAAGACTTTTGGTAAGACTTGTTTTATTTTAACATTGAAAAGTATATAAAACCAAGTATTATAAAATTAAGTATATAAAAATATAAAAGAGATCTGTTGGTTTCAAATCCAAGACAGTGGGTTTTACATTTTATAGAGATAGTACACCTCATGACGATTCCAAAAGGTAAGAAACTCGAAAAACGGATTAATAACGAAAAAGATACGCAAAATTACGGAGATATAACTAATTAAAAACGGGTTTATATAATAACATTTTATAAAAACAAGCTATAAAACATATACAAACGAAGGTTTTTGATATTTTTTTATTAAATCACACACATTTTTAGGATTCCAAAATGATAAGAATCGTAATTTTTTAATTAATAACGAAGAAGTTATGAATTAACCGAGTTTTACGAACAGCAATTAACTTTTATAAAACTATATTTATAAAAGTTTACTATTTCATTGACAAAAATTTTAATTTTTGTAAAACCTCAGAAATCAATAGAACTTTTCAATTACGAGAACGTGCTCAAAAGAATCCAAAAAACTGAGCTATAACGAAAGAAAATAACCGACATATACGGGTTTTCCCGAAAACAAAAACGATAAAATAAAGTTAGGAACTTGTGGAACAGTAAAAGGTTAACTGTTCACCAGAGTCTAAAAATACGAAAATGTCAAATGATGATAACACGTTCTTAATACGAAAGCGAGAGCATAAGAAACGTCAAAATCGGTGCTTAAAAACACGAAAGTTATGCCCTGTATTTACTAAAAACGATAATTCTAATGTTTTTAACTTTTTACACATATTTTCACAAGTGAAAATAGATGGTGATGTAGTTACATAGACTTGTAAATGGTATTAGTTAATCAAAGTGATTAGTGCTTATACGACCTATGTTAATTTAGGGTTGCATTACGATTCGTTTTTTTTTTTTATTTACGTGACTCTAACTATGATATTTGGATTATCATTAACTCGAGTGAGTTCAAAGCCAACATAATTACATGGTTTTGTTTTATTAAGTTTTGGGGTGGAAAACATGCAATGGGGAGCTGTATTTATAACTAGACACAAGTGGATAAATTTTATATTAATTACGTTGTTGCCTCAGTAGTGAAAAACCAAGTTTGAGCCATTATCATGAACAGTTAATTAGGTATACACCAATGATTGGACTCAGTAAGCGGCGAAGTTAAGATAATCTATTGGGTTGACAAAACCCCGGTTCGGATAGTGATTAGCTCTCACAAGAAAATGAATGTATACACCAATGTCGGATTATGGATTTTTACAGGTTAAAACAACAAATAACTCGGGCAATGTAGGCAATTATATATTGCTATATATTTATGTCGAGCTTCAGTGTCATGAGCTTAGAGCAACGTAATTACATTTATGTGATGATTTGCATCTCCTGCATTATCATATACTAAGGGAAATCTTGTGGTCCAATTTATACATTTTGATTTATCAAACCTATGAATTCACCAACATTATTGTTGACATTTTAAAGCAATGTTTTTTCAAGAGGTCAGTAAGCATCAAGGTGCCCAGCGATACATTATTATTTTGAATTTAGGATGAACATGCTTAAAGATATGGTTGCATTATATTTTAGGAATCATGTATTATGAACTAGTATCTTTGTAATATGGACAATGAAGAAGTTAAGCTTCGGGCTTTTTGTAACAAATGTTTGTTAAATCCAATGTATCAGTTTTAAACGACTTTTAATGGTCGTTCTATATATATCTTGTGTTATTGATCTAAGATGTGACATGCCCCGGACCCTTATTCCGCTGCGACCTAATTTGGGGGTGTTACATGATACAATCAAAAGTACTACGCACATAGGATTATGGTTGCCTACGGGACCGACATAGAACCATAGTTATATGCTGACCTCTGATCACCGTGGGAGACTATGTAGATAGAAAGAGCCTAGCGTTATTTTTACTTCTTGGATGTTGTTTGACGTATTGGGTTCTCGAAGAAAACAAAACTGCTCTTGCTAAATCCACTTTCGAAGACCGAATACGTAAGCACTGGAAAAGCATGTCAAAAGCACTATGGAAGAAACAAGCTGTTATCGACAGATAACGACAATTCAACTCCAATAACGTCCCAATCAATGTTTAACAATAAAGGCGCGAATCGTACCTTAGCAAACCTCGTGCACACTCCAAACTAAACAGACATCAAAATTCATCACCACTTACTTCATGATAATGTCTAAAAAGGACATATACCTATCGAAAAAGTTCCATTCATTGATAATATCGCCGACATTCTCACTAAACCCCTTAAACGTGAATCGTTTAACTATCTACGTCTTGATTTAGGAATGATGGAACACAATCCATAAATTGTCCTCTTGACTCTATTTTGTGTTCTACTCCGTGTAGTGATAACTTAAATACTTCATCCGAAGTACTCTAATCATTTTTAATTCGCGAAATGCAAATTAAAACGTCACTCCTTCAGTAAAAATTTTGGTCAAAAATCAAGTCCAAAACACCTCCACTAGAGGCGGCCCCCATATCGTGGGCGGCCCCCTGATTAAATAGGCCCCCCCAGATTGATATAGGACCACCACCAGACAAACACTTATGTCTCTCACCCTTATTTTTACAAAACGCAAAAATAAACACTCAGTTCTCTGCAGCCGTTGACGAACCACGAACCCAAAACTACCAAACCTTAAAATCAACCACTAAAACACTAATTGAATATCAAATCAACACTAATAATCATTCCTAACATCATAAAGATCATCAATTGCAAGTCATTTCATCTATTTTCTTTCCAATTTGTGTTTAGGGTTCAGGTTGAACAAAAATTCAAAATTAGGGATTTTCATTTTTCTTATGCTTGTGTGCAATTAGGACTATAATAACATAATTTATAACTAATATGATTCCTGTAGACATAGAATTTGCATAATTGAAGTGTGTTTGTCAAAATGTTTTCGCACAAAACCCCAATTTTATTTCAAAATCACTCACGTTTAATGAAACAACCATAAAGTTTTTTAATACATTATTAATCATCCAAAAAACGTTTTTGCATACATGCATTATGATCCATATAACAAAAATTTCAAAGACTACATAAATCATATGATTTTTTAGTCATGTTTGGATGAGCAAAATTAAATTAAGAAGCGTTTGAGTTAACTCATAGGTTATTAGGTACATATTAACTGTTACTCTACATTTGTGACATATAGCACACACTAGGCGTTTGTCTAAAGGAAATTTGCAAATTGAAAATTATATATACTAAAATTATCATACTATTGTGTTTAGGTGAAAAGTATGACTTAAGAAGAACTCAAACACACAAAAACTTTCATCTCCCTAACTCCAATCAAATCATACCTTCCTAATCACACTGACTCTTCTAAAAAATATTGATATCTAAAACTAGATTGTCGACCTATCCATGAAGGAAGGATTGTTGACAGTACATTTGATTCTAAACGAATATTGGAAAGAAATCTAATCAAAACTGGATTTCAAACCCTCCTTCACTTAAACGGAAATTTATATCCAAAATTCATATTAGAGTTCTATCAAACATTTGAAATCATTTTAGTAGGTGATCTTTAGATCATATTATTCAAAATAAATGGAAAACGTGTGGGTGCATCATTTCGGGATTTTAAAACACTACTTAATATTCCGTCTGAAGGGCATTGTTTCTATAACAATGAATGGTCTATAAAATCCATCAACAAATACAACTTTACTCCAACAAATGATCCTCTTTATACCAAATTAACTCATCCAACCTTAATCATATACAATATAACTAAGAAACGTCTAAATGGTTTCAAGTTTGCACTTGATGATCCATGCAATATCTTCATCGAAGATATTTGTCCTTATCTCAAAACGGCACATCTTCTTATTCGTGAGAATATCATATGTACTGTTGATATTGACAAAGATCTCTTGTCGGCTTGTGAAGCCTATAAGCTCTTCTACATCTCTTCCTCCACACTCTTCAATATATCTCATTTTATCTTAAATCGAATAAATGACTTAAAACATCGATCCAATGGCATCTTGCCATGCGGACTCTTGTTGTTAATTTCTCGACAAACTAACCGGATTTTCTTCAAATAATCATAAATTCATCTCCTATCCAAAAGAATGAATCCTCTACATAATATCTCAAACGATGAAATTTCAGAAGATGTTCGATGTGCGTATCATAATCATCACATGTAAACTAGATGTAGTACTATAATACGATTACTTGTTAGGACTAACTTGCTAGTAGAATTAAACTAGATATTATTTTGATATATTCTAGTACTGTATAACTTCCTTTAATCATATCTTATACTTGCTATTTGTGCATTATTTTAAACTGCATGTTAAAATTAGGCTAGATCATCTATTCTATTTGATACTTGACTAGATTCGCTGATTATTAGGAAATATGACTTGTTGAAACATATTCATTTCTAGCCTTCTCTCTTCCTTACAAAATAGAAAAATAGGGAATTCTGGAAAAATTTCGTAACTCCCAGAAAACGGCCCCCTTATACATTGGGCGGCTCCCCAATATATCTGGGACCGCCTAATGTCTAACGGACAGCCGTAAGAGGGTCCTGAATTGTCAATTGTTCTCCTTGTTCTCGGTCTCTTTTTCTTACCTTGGACCATCCCTACCAGACCTTGCGGACTTTCTCGTTTAGCCAAAACACTTCTTGAATATTTCTATTTTCCATAACACGCATGCCTTTCTAAATCCTTTCTATACAATCTCTTTATCCCCCTTATTCACACTCATCTTTCTCTATTCATCCTCTCTTCACTTGTTATGTCCTCTTCTTGAAACTATGGAGAAAGACATCAAAAGTCTATAATAGACACTTGGAGACACAACACTCTTCTACCTTATTCACCTCCTCTCTCACCCAACATTTCGACACCATAATCTCCTAACATAACCAATTCTTCATCTCAAACAACTCACTCACAAAACCAAACTAGGAGAAATCAAAAGAACTAAATTATCTTCACCACCTATCCAACATCATTTGAACTAAACTTTAATGTGTAGCAACATGCTTATACACAAAACTCCTCCAATTACCACCATTGCACCATCTATATACCATATTCACATTACCGGCCACAAATGACCAAGTCACATACCATTCTGGCTTTTGTCATTGTTAATGTTTACCCAAACCTCTCTTCACAAGTTAAGAGATGACATTCATACGAATTGAGTCTTTCCTCACTCCAAAAACATGCTACCCCAACAATGCCGCTCCAACATCTCCTATTATCACCACTACCTTAATGACCAACCATCGCTTTTGTCAAAAACAGATCTAAAATCAAGAATCAACTAGATCTAATTTTAGTTTAAAATGTTTCTTACGCTAGCTAACTATGCTTATTTTCTAGTCTTGTAATATTCATACTCTTCAAGTATGAATTTAATCTATTATGAATGAATGGTCCTTTATTATTATGGGTGATATGAATGCATTATGTTTTAGATGGCTATTTCTTCTCTATCTCTATATAGCCACATATACGTTTGTCATAATCTTGCTACTCGTTAGAAATGTTTTCTTGTACTTGTATTTCTAACTTGGTTTTGTAGCAAAATATCTTAAGATCGATCCATTGGTGCCTCAAACGAGGGGGAGTAACCATCAAGGGGAGTCTTGGCATCGTGGAATTCTTTCTCTCTACATCTCGACGATTAACCCTTTTGGATTCGACAAAAGGGGAAGAAATGAATTAAAACTCATTAAAAACTTAAATTTTATTATTATACAAAATGATTTGATATTTGTCATCATCAAAAGGGAAGTTTGTTTAATACAAATAATGCTTAAAAACCTTTATTTTTTTTCGACTCTCTCTACTTTTGAAGATGACAAAATTTTAAAAACATTTACGATAAAAAAAAAAAAAATTGGTTAACCCAAAAATTGGCTATTAATCGTAAACTTCCATTTCGACATAAATAACGTAAGGTATGGATAAACATATCATTAAACTTAAATAATTTTTCTTATTAATCCATCACATTTTTACAAAACTATATTTTTACAAAATTACACAAAATAGTTTTTTAGTAAATAATAAATAATGTTATTATTAAAAACATAAATTTTTTAATTCAATTTTCCCCCCAAAACAAAACAACATTACCAGGATAACCTATCTTCACAAAAGGACAAAAAAATAAAGCGTCATCTAGAGGCGGGCCCCCTAAGTGGCTAGAGCGGCCCCCATAAATATCTAGATAGCCACACCTGACCGGTGGGTTTTTCCTAGTCTATAAATACTAACTATTTCTTATCAGAAAAACACACCTCTTGGCATGATTTTTTAGTCATCTTTCTCTCTCTAAACCTTCTTTCTCTTACTAAATATCTTGATCACTAACATAGTTTAATCTTGTTTCAAGTGATCAAATCTCATCTTCTATATTCTTCCTTCTTCTATCAAGTATAAGAGAAGAACACGCGTATTCGCCAAGAAACAAAGTGTTATAGATTACTGATTTCTTCTCTCTTCTTCTAAGATCCAAGTCTCATTTTTTATTATCTTGTGTGATTGTGTGAATCGAATTATGTGTAAATATGATATTGTAAATCTTGTGATTGGGTAGTGTTTGTGGTATGTACTTAAATACACATACCTTTTACATATAAAAACAAGCTAAAAAGACCAATAATGACCAATAATACATGAAAAATGCATTGTATTTGTCTATTGTGTCTTGCAGGTAACGGATATTGCACAAAAGGACAAAAATGAAGCAAAACAGACAAAACCGAGCACGGGAATGGAAAGAGTATGAAAAACCAAAGCCGAAGGCATACCCATCTTCTATGGACCGACACGGGCCCACTTAATGGGTCGGGCCAGTCTACAATCCTTAATTTATAAACCAAAGCACTTTTAATCAAATCCATGATCCAATAACCAAATCCAAGTCCATTAACCTTAAAACGTATCCTCGCCCAAGATGAAACATATTAAAATCTCAAACCCGGACCAAATCCAATTCTTATAACAAAAAGGGTCAAATGCTAGTCAAAAGCAAATTCACTGTATTTCTTTTCCACGTTCCATTTCTTTTTTTTACATTCACATAAAAAAACACAGGGTAAAATCCACAAAAGTGCTCGATCTAATAGTGCTTCTAAAACCTTTTCCTAACACTCTAACACTCTCATCACCACGCTTGCAATCCCATATCATCCCATTTGGTCAATTAGATGTGGAAATAGATCTATGCAGGTACAAAAAGATAGGTTTAATGAGGCGTATGAATGTATGGCTTGGATTATAGATTGGGGACCATCCGAAGGCCAGAAGGTTCCTCTCACCCCCTATAAATAAAGGGCATGATCACAACAGAGATTGGGTTAATTTTTAAGCGTAAGCTTGTAGTTTTTAATAGCTTTTTAGTAGCTTATAGGTTTATTCTCACGTAATTTACTTATAAAAGCATTGTAATCCTTTAATTTTCAATAAAAGTCAGCTTTCATTTAAATTCGTATTTTAATTCAAATTCCTTTAAATTAAACAACATTGCAATAAGAAATACTTTGAATTAAAATACGAATTTAAATGAAAGCTGACTTTTATTGAAAATTAAAGGATTACGATGCTTTAAAAAGCTATTAAAAACTACAAACTTAAGCTAAAATTCTACACACACTCTCTATGTGATCAAGCCCTCTATTTATAAGGGGCAGAGGAACCTTCTAGCCTTTAGGACGCTCCCCAAACTCTAATCCAAGTCATCCATTCATAACCGCCTCATAAACCTCATCATTTGAGCCGTTAGATCTATTTCCACATCTAATTGACCAATGGGGTGATGTGGGATTGCAAGCGTGGCTAATGAGAGTGTTAGAGGTGTCAGGCAAAGGTTTCTAGAAGCACTATAGATCGAGCACTTTGGTGGATTTACCCTGTGTTTTGTTCATGTGAATGTAAAAAAAGAAGGAAAGTGGAAAAGATATACAGTGAATTTGACTTTGACCAGCGTTGACCCTTTTTGTTATAGAATTGGATTTGGACCGGGTATGAGCTTTGACATATGTTTTATCTTGGGCCAGGATACATTTTAAGGTTAATGGACTTGGATTTGGTTATTGGATCATGAATTTGATTAAAAGGGCTTTGGTTTATAAATTAAGGATGGTAGGTTGACTCGGCCCATTAAGTGGGTCCGGGTTGGTCCATAGAAGATGGATATGCCTTCGGCTTTGGTTTTTTGTACTCTTTCTATTCCTATGCTCGGCTTTGTCCGTTTTTGCTTTATTTTTGTCCTTTTGTGATTTATCCGTTACTTGCAAGACACAATAGACAAAACACATATATACAATGCATTTTTCATGTATCATTGGTCATTATTGATCTTTTTAGCTCGTTTTAATAGGTAAAAGGTATGTGTATTTAAGCACATACCAAAATCACTACCTAATCACAAGATTTACAATATCATATTTTACACACAATTCAATTCACACAATCACACAAGATAATAAAAATTGAGACTTAAGATCTAAATAAAGAGAATAAATCAGTAATCTATACACTTTGTTCTTGGCGAATACGATTGTTTTTCTTCTCCACCTTGATATAAGAAGGAAGAATATATAAGACTGAGATATGATCACTTTAGAAACATGATTAACTATGTAGTGATCAAGATATTATAGAAAGAGAAGAAGGGTTGATAGAGAGAAAGATGACTTAAAACTTCATGCAAAAGGTGTGTTTTTCACAAAATATGTAGTATTTATAGCTAGAAAACCCAACGTCCCAGCTGTGGCTATCCGTAGAATATAGGGGCCACCTAACCACTTAGGGAGCCGCCCCTAGACTGACACTCTAATTTTTGTCCTTTTCTGGGGAAGATTTATCCTGGTATGTTAGTTTCTGTTTTGGGGGGGGAAAATGAATTCAATATTTATGTTTTTTAAATAAAACATTATTTTTATTTAACAAAACTATTTTGTGTAATTTTGTAAAAATATAGTTTTGTATAAATGTGATGGATTAATAAGAGAAAGAAAAAAAGATCATAATAATAAGAAAAACTATTATATATGTTTAATGATATTTTATCCAGACCTTACGTTATTTAATGTCGAAAAGGACAGTTACGATTAATAGCATGTAAACATTTATTTTTTCGTAAATGTTTCTTAAATTTTGTCATCTTCAAAACTAGCGGAGTCGAAAAAATAAGGTTTTTAACATTATTTGTACTAACAACTCTCCTTTTTGATGATTACGAAAATATAAATTCAGTTTGTATAATAATAAAATTTCAAGTTATAATGAGTTTTAATCCATTTCTTCCCTTTGTCAAATCCAAAAGGTTCTCGTCGAGATGTAGAGAGAAAAAATTAACTATGCCAAGACTCCCCCTTGATGTATACTCCACCCTTGGTTTAGGGCACCAAAGGATTCGAGCTTATGAAATGTTTTGCTACAAATCGCAAGTTAGCAAATACAAGTACAAGAAGTCATTTCTAACAGTAGCAAGATTACGACAAACATAATATGTGGCTATATAGAGATAGATAAGAAGTAGCCATCTAAAATATAATGCATACACATCAATTATGATAATCAAGGACCATTCATTCATAATAGATTAGATTCATACTTAAAGAGTATGAATATTACAATACTAGAAAATAAGCATAGAAGCATAGCATAAGGACACATTAAACTAAAACTAGACTAGTTGATTCTTAATTTCTAGGAGATGCTTTGACAAAAGGATGGGTGGTCATTAAGGTAGAGGCGATAGAGGAGAGGTTAGAGAGGTACTATTAGGTGAAGCATGATTTTGAGTGAGGAGAGACTCAATTCGATGAATGTCATCTCTTATTTTATGAAAGATGGTTTGTGTGAACATGCAACAATGGCAAAAGCCAAAATGGAATGTGACTTGGTCATTTATGGCGGGGTGAATAATGGTTGTAGATAGAGAAGGTGGTAATAGAGGAGTTTGTGTAGAATCATGTGCTACATGTTGAAATTCGGTTTCAATGATGTTGGATATGTGATGAAGTTGGTTTAGTTCGGTCATGATTTGCTCCCTAGTTTAATTTTGTGATTGATTAGTTTGAGATTAAGAATTGGTTAGGTTAGGAGATTGTGGAGGCGAAATGTTAGGTGAGATAGGAGGTGAATAAGGTAAAAGAGTGTTGTGTCTCTAAGTGTCTATTATAGACTTTTGGTGCCTTTATCCATGCCTTTCTAAAAGGGTGAGAAGAGACTACAAGTGAAGAGAGGTTTTAAATGGAGAAAGTTGAATGGAATACGGGGGATTGAAGAATTGTATAGAAAGGATTTAGAAAGGCATGGTGTTAGGAGATAAAGATTCCAAGAAGTGCTTGGCTAAACAGAGAAAGTCCAGCAAGGTCTAGTGTAGGGATGGTCAAAGATACAGAAAAAGAGAGAACAGTGACAATTTCGTGACCCTCCTATCGGCGGTCCCGTAGACAATTAGGGGTCCCAAATATATTGAGGGACTCCCAATTATATGGGGGCCTTTTTCTGAAGTACCAATTTTCCCATAAATTCTATATTTTCTATTTGTGTAGAAGAGAGAAGGCTAAAATGAATAATGTTTTCAACTTATTTCCAAGAATTAATGAATCTAGTCAAAGGTACCAATAGAATGGATATCTAGCCTAATTCCTAACATGCAGTTTATAATATGCACAAATAGCAAAACATAAGATATGAATAAGAGAAGTTAAACACGTACTAGAATCTATCATAAATAATGTCTAAGTTTTGATTTATGCTGGAAAGATAGTTCTAACAAGCAATCGTGTTACGTTACTACATCAAGTTTACATGTGATGATTATGATGCGCACATTGAACATCTTCTAGAATTTCATCATCTGAGATACTAGATAGATGATTCATTTTTGTTAGATAGGAGATGAATTTATGGTTAATGAAGATAGAAAAAAAAAAAAAATTGAGAAAATCTAGTTAGTTATTCGAAGAAATTTTGAACGAACAAGAGTCCGTATAGCAGGATACCATTGGATCGATGTTTAAAGTCATTTATTCGATTTAAGATAAAATGAGAGATGTTGAAGGGTGTGGAGGAAGTGATGCAAAAGAGCATATAGGCTTCACAAGCCGATAAGAGATTTTTGTTAATATCAACGGTACATATGATGTTCTTACAAATGAGAATATGTGCCATTTTAAGATAAGGACAAATCTCTCGATGAATGATATTGCATGGATCCTAAGTGTAAACTAAAACCATTGAGACGTTTCTTAGTTTAGTATTGTATATGATTGAAGGTTGGATTGATTAATTAGTATAGAGAAACATTTGTTAGAGTAGTGTTGGTGTTAGTTGATGGATTTTAGAAACATTCATTGTTATAGAAACAATGCCCCTTCAAACGTGAATAATACGTTAGTTGTCCAAAATCCCAAAATGATGCATCCAAAAGTTTTTTATTTTATTTTCAAATAATATGATCCAAAGATACACTGTCTAAAATGAGTTCAAAGTTAGATAGAACTCTGATATGAATTTTTTATATCAAATTTCTTTTAAGTGAAGGAGTGTTTGAATCCATTTTGATTAGATTCTTTTTCCAATATTCTTTGGAGTCAAATGTTTTTGTCAACAAATCCTTCTTCATGGATAGAGTCGACAGTGAGTTTTTTAGATATGGAGATTTATTTAAAGAGTTACATTAAGGAAGGTATGATTTGTTTAAGTTAGGAAATGAGAAAAAAGTTTTTTTATGTTTAAGTTCTTCTTAAGTCAACTTTTCACCAAACACAATAGTATGATAATTTTAGTATATATAATTTTCATTTGCAATTTCCTTTAGACAAACCCTAGTGTGTGCCTAAATGTCCACAAATGTAGCGTAACAGTTAATTTGACCCTAAAAACCTATGAGTTTAACCCAAATGCCACTTTAATTTAATTTTGCTCATCAGAACCTGAACAAAAAATCATATATTTGATGTGTCTTGAATATTTGTAAATGAGATCATTATGCATGTATGCAAAAACATTTTTTTGGATGTATTAAGAATGTATTAAAACACTTTTATGGTGTTCCTAACGTGAGTGATTTTGAAATAGAATTGGGGTTCTGTGCAAAAAATAAGTTTTGACAAACACACTTCAATTATGCAAATCCTACGTCTACAAGAAGCATATTAGTTATACATTGTTTTATTATAGTCTAAATTGCACACAAATATAAGAAAAATGAAAATCCCCAATTTTCAATTTTTGTTCAATATGAAACCTAGACACAAATTGGAAAGAAAATAGATGAAATAACTTGCAATTGATAATTTTGTGATATTAGGATTGATTATTAGTGTTGATTATCACAACAATTAGTGTTTTAGGGTTTAATTTTAGATTGGGTGGTTTTGGGTTTGTGGTTCGTCAACGCTGCAGAGAATGGAGTGTTTGTTTTTGCGTTATTGTAAAATAAGGGTGAGAGACATAAGTGTTAGTCTGGTGGTGGTCCTATATCAATATGCGGGCCGCCTATTTAATCAGGGAACCAGCCACGATATGGGGGCCGCCTCTAGTGGAGGTGTTTTGGACTTGATTTTTGACCAAAAATTTTACTAAAGGAGTGACATTTTAATTTGCATTTCGCGAATTAAAAATGATGATTGCTTTGGATGAAGTATTTAATCGTTGTCAAGGGGGGGGGGGGGGGGGGGGGGGGGGAAAGGGGGGGGGGGGGGGGGGGGGGGGGGGGGGGTTGGACACGGAGTAAACTCTGGAATATAGTCAAGAGGAACAATTTATGGATGTGTTCCATCGTTCCTAAAGCAAGACGTAGATATTTAAACGATTCACGTTAAGGGGTTTAGTGAAATTCGCGATATTATTAATGAATGAAACTTTTTGATAGTTATAAGTCCTTTTTTGGACATTATCATGAAGTAAGTGTGACAATTTTGATGTGTTTAGTTTAGAGTGTTGCCCGAGGTTTTTGCTAAGGTCTATCGCGAGCTTTATTGTTAAAATTGATTGGGACTTTTTTTTTTTTTTATAAAATTGAGTTGATGTCGTAGTCGATAACAGCTTGTTTCATCCATAGTGCTTGTTGACATGCTTTTCCAGTGCTTACGTATTCGGCTTCGAAAGTGGATATAGCAAGAGCAGTTTGTTTCTTCGAGAACCAAGACGTCAAACAACATCCAACGAACGTACAAATAACGCTAGTGCTCTTTCTATCTACATAGTCTCCCACGTGATCAGAGTCAGCATATACTATGGTTTCTATGCCGGTCCCCTAGGCAACCATAATTCCTATGGCCGTAGTACTTATGAAGGTATCATGTAACCCCCCAAATTAGGTCGCACAAGCGAATAAGGTCCGGGGCATTCACATCTAACATCAATAACACAAGATATTATATAGAACGGCCATAAAAGTCATTTAAAACTGAGTACATTGGATTTAACAAACATTAGTTACAAAAAAGCCCGAAGCTTAACTTCTAATTTCCATAATATAAAGATACTATTTCATAATACAATGATTCCCAAAATATACTGCACCAATTTCTTTAAGCATGTCCATCCTAAAATAACAAAATCACTAATGTATCGCTGGCACCGTTTTGCTGGACTGACTCTTGAAAAACATTGTTTAGAAATGTCAACAATAATGTTGGTGAATTCATAGATAATTGATAATCGTATAAGGATGGACCACACAATATTTTCCCCAAGTAGAATGATATGCAGGAGATGCAAAACATCACATAATTGTAATTATGGCTCATGACACTGAAGCTCGACATAAATATATGGCAATATATAATTGCCCACATTGCCCGTATTTTGATGTTTTAACCTGGTAACATCCCAAGATCCACATGGTTATACATTCATGATTCCTAGTGATAGCTAATCACACCTAACGGGTGTCAAACCCAATAATCTATTCATAACAATCGCGCTTACTTAGATCCAAATCCAATTGGTTAAACCATAATTAACTAGTTCAGATAATGGGGCTCACTAGGGTTATCACTATCTTAGGCAACAAAACACGTAATCATAAATATAAAATTTTCTTATCCACTTGTGTCCAAGTATAAAACAGGATGCATGTTTTCCCTAGCCCCAAAACTTATAAAACAAAACCATGTAAAATGTGGGGCTATGAACTTACCTCGAGTTAATGATAATCCAAATATCACAGGTTAAGCGTCACGTAAATGATCGAATGCAACCTAAATTAACATAGGTCGTATAAGCACTAATCACTTTGATTAACTAATACCATTTACAAGTCTATGTAACTACATCACCATCTATTTTCACTTGTGAAAATATGTGTAAAAAGTTAAAATATTTATAATTATCGTTTTATAAATAACGGCATAACATTCCCGTGTTTTAAGCCCAATTTGACGTTTCTTATGCTCACGAAAAAGCTTTCGTATTAAGACGTGTTTTTAACATAATTGACATTTTCATATTTTTAGTCCTCTGATGAACAGTAACTTTTACTGTTCACACCAGATCCTAACTTTATTTATATCGTTTTTGTTATCGTAAAACCCGTAAATGTCGTATTTTCTTCGTTATAGCTCCGTTTTTAGCGATTCTTTCGAGCACGTTCTCGTAATTGAAAGTTCTATTGATTTATGAGGTTTACAAAAATAAAAGTTTCTGTCATGAATAGTAACTTTTATAAAAATAGTTTTATAAAAGTAATTATTGTCGTAAACTCGCGTAATTCATAACTTCTTCGTTATTAATTGAAAAATTACGATTCTTATCATTTTGGAATCCTAAAAATGTGTGTGATTTAATAAAAATATCAAACCTTCTGTTTGTATAAGTTTTATAACTTGTTTTTATAAAAGTTATTTTATAAACCCGTTTAATTAACGTATAACTCGTAATTAGCGTATCTTTTTCGTTATTAATCCGTTTTTCGAGTTTCTTACCTTTTTGGAATCGTCATGAGGTGTACTATCTCTATAAAATGTAAAACCCACTGTCTTGGATTCGAAACCAAACAGCTCTCTTTATATCTTTTATATACTTAATTATATACTTTTGTTTTATATACTTTTCAACTAGTTAAAATACCACAAGTCTTACACAAGTCTTTATATTATATGTCATACATATAATAAGGTCCATTGGTCCATAATTTGTCCAAATGATCAAGGTCACAAGTTCTTCATCTCACTTTTAATCCAAAACTTATTAAAGAAAACCCTAATTTAACAAGTTTACTCATGATCTTTTTATACATTAACCAAGTGTGTACAAGAGTTATACTTCCATTTTAACATGATATTATCAACATCATAACATATATAAAAGTGTACAAATCAATGATAACAAGTAAAAATCCTTTTTACATGTTCAAAAGTGCCCTAATGGTGATTTTTGCTACATAGAACATCATATACATATAAACTCATGAAATGAAAAGATAAAGGTTTTTAGATGACCTTATGATGAACAATGATGATGAGAAATATGTGTTAAACCCTTGTTTAGACTTTAAACCCAAGCTGCACAGCTTGAAACCCTAGTTTTCCAAAAGAAACCCTAATCTTGCTTCAACACTTGCAAATGCTTAACCAAGCCTTCAACATTACCTTAGGTTACCTTAGATATCATGTAGGAATGTGTGTAAAGGTTGTAATTAAATTTTTGTATGGATTGGGTATGTATTAGGGGTGAGTCGTGGGATCAAGCAAAAGAAAGAGAGAAATGAGTAAGTTTAACATTATGAAAATGATATGTGTATGTGTTACCTTTCTAGCTAAAGTCTTATGTACCTCTTGACTTAGCCAAGACCACTTGGATGAGTCATAAGACAAGATGAGTAAAACATGGAAGTCTTTATGGTCTAGGTATGGGTTTTGCTTGAAAAAGTCTCATGGTTTAATTAAAAGGTGTAGTACATTGCAAGTTGATAGATTTTCATGATATTTCTTGGATATTTATCACCAAATCCGGCCATGGGTTGATATGTATGATATATTTTTGTGATTTTTGAGTATTGGGTATAAATGTGGGTATTTGTTGAAGCGTAGAAAAGTTTTGGTGGTTCCGTGGTTATTCCTGAACGTATTTTATGCGCTAAAAACGAAGTCACTTTACGCAAGCACCCACCAATAAAAATAAAAAGAAACAAATGACCATAATTATTCTCAAAAATAATTATTAATACTTGAATGAGTAAACCTTAATTGATATGTAATGCCCGGTTTACATTGTATAATCGATTTTAGCTTACGGTACCTCGTAAAACTTAACACTTTAAACTTAAAAGCAAACGCGTACAACACTAAAATAAATAGTAGATTTATTGACGACGTCAATGACCCTAAAACACGGTGTAATTTTATATATCAGAATATACCCTTAACCGCATCACGAAGAGAGGTTTTGGGATCCTCTTGGAACATGTACAAAAGGCATACACTAAACCATGATATCTGTCGCTACTTCCGTTAGGTAGAGTAAACTACCTATCATGTCTTTGATACTTGGTACTATTACCGACTTACACTTTTCATCTTTTGTGAGTTTAGTATCCGAGGAGATGGGGGTTTTCATTGTTAAGATCTTTTTAAGCCAATTCTAAGCATTTTCTTTAAATATATTTAAATTGAATTGAAGAAGATGCCACATCTCCATTTGTTTTATTTGTAATATAGGAGAAGTAAGTTAAGTTCACCTCATTAGCTCATCTCGAACTCATCATTCATGATTTAGGAAATTCATCACATATGTTATGATAAGTTGGACCAAAAATAATGTCATCCGACATAATTATAACACCCTGTGTTTTTTCAGAGTCATTGACGACGACCATAAATCTTAACATTCATCTTTTGTATTGTACGCATTTGTTTTAAATCGTAAATGTTAAGCTAAATCGCGCAGGCTAAAAATTTGCGTTCAATGTAAATGGGCATCAATCAATTAAGCGTTTGGATCAATCAAATATTAAATAATTATTTTGAGAATAATTATGATCTTTGTTCGTTTTATTTTTATCGGGATACGTAAAGTTAATACGTTTCGCGATATATTGGCTTTTAGGTATACCCGAACCACCATAATTAATCACCTTCAAACAAAACCCATTTTTATATAACCAATAATCAAAGTTTTATTAAATTTACCTAAGTTAATATTACTTTACACTTTGTACATTATAAAATAAAACAATACACAAATACTTGCAAGTAAACATCTTTTATGAAAAACTACAAGTTGTAACTAGTATAATTTTTACTAGATAATGTGTTATATAGCCAAACGCTTCTAGAAACCCATTCCCCCCCTATCCCACGGCATAACAACAACATTGGAGACAATAGGCACATAATTTTCATAACAAGTGGCTTGTACAACACCTTTGCATTAAACATAGCCATACCTTGTCCCATTTGACTCTAGTCTTCCTTAAGACCATGAAATGTGTTCTTGACTAACTATTGCAAACTTTTTGAACATCTAACTCTTATATGTACAAGTATTCCAAGTGTGATAACACATACAACATAAACACTTAACCAAAAACTCAACAAAGTCTCTCTCATTGGCTCCCTAAAGCCCACGGCATCAAACACCCTCCCAAGCAAATCCATACCTTGATTTTCTAAGAGCATACACACATATACACATCATTCCTAAGATATTCTAAGATGTTTCCAAGCATTGGTTAACCATTTACAAGCATTTGTCAAGAAAAGGAAAGATTAGGGTTTCATAACCTAATCTAGGGTTTCATATTTGCAAGCTTTGATTTTGTGTCTAAACAAGGGTTTAGCACTTATTTCTCATCACTATCATTCATCATAAGGTCTTCTATAAACCTTTATACTTTCATTTTATGAGTTTTTTTTATGTATATGATGTGCTATTGTATTAAATCACCATTTAGTGGATTTTTAAACATGTTAAATAAACAACTTACTTGTGGATTATGATTTTTAACACTTTTTACCATACGTTATGTTTTTTTATATAGTCATGATAAAATGGACAGTAGAAGTATTTTAACTTTCATTTTTATGATTTTATGTGTATATTAGTTTTATTTAGCAAAATCACCATTAGGATACTTTTAAACATGTAAAAGGGATTTTGACTTGTGATTATGGATTTGTACACTTTTACATATGTTATGTTGTTAGTAATATCATGTTAAAATGGATATGTAAGTATTATACCATGTTGGTTAAGTATAAAAAGTGTATATACAAGTTAGGGTTTTTAAAGTTTACTTAATAAGTTACAAGTAAAAGTGTTATAAATGACTTGTTAATCTTGTTATCATGGACTCATGTGGACAAAATGTGGACTATGGACATTATTATATGTATGGCATAGGGTATAAAGAGTTGTAATGGACTTGTAACAAGATGATTAAACTAAAAAGTACAAAAACTAGGTTCAAACATGTTTTTATGAAAAACATCCAAACTTTCTGTTTTAATTCGACACATGACCTGTTCATTTTATGTTTTTATAAAATAGTACGTCTCATGACGATTCCAAAAAGGTAAGAAACTCGAAAAACGGATTAATAACGAAAAAGATACGTAATTTACAAGTTATACGTTAATTAAACGTGTTATAAAAGAAATTTTATAAAAACAATTTATAAAATACTACTGATATGTAAAGTTTATTATTTTTCTCAGAACAAATATATTTTTAGGATTCCAAAATGATAAGAATCGTAATTTTTCAATCAATAACGAGTTATGAATTACGCGAGTTTATATACTTAAATGTATAAAAATACTTTTATACAAACAATTTTATAAAAGTTACTGTTCATATCAGATTTATACATTTTAAAAACATCATTAATATGTAAGAACTTTTAATAAAAAAGACGTACTCGAAAGAATCGCTAAAAACGGAGCTATAACGAACAAAATACGACATTTACGGGTTTTACGATCACTAAAACTACAAAAATAATTTTATAAACTAGCGTGAACAGTAAAAAGTACTGTTCACCAGGGGACATGAAATACAAAAATATCATATTTTGATACGTCGTCTTAATACGAAAGCGTGGACATAAGAAACGTAAGAAACGGACTTGAAACGTGAAAGTTATGTCATTTTTACCAAAGGTATATTTATAAACGTTTTAACTTTATAAATATGATTTCACTAAAACAATTAGATGGTGATTAGCTATATAGAATTATATATGGTAGTAGTTACCCAATGTGATTAGTACTTATACGACCTATATTGGATTAGGTTGCACTCGATCATTACCACGACGCATTTTCTGTGATACACTTGATATACGTTCACTCGAGGTGAGTTCATATCCCCACGTTTTTACATGATTTGTTTTATAAGTTTTTGGGGTGAGAAACATGCACTGTTTTATAATTGGACACAAGTGGATAAGTTTTACATTATGATTACGTGTTGCCTAAGTAGCGATAACCCTAGTTGAGCCCATTATCATGAACTGTCAGTTACTGGATTGTGAGCGCGAATGTTATGAATAGATCTATTAGGATTGACATCCTCGTTCGGGTGATTAGCTATCACTGGGCAAACGAACGTATACCATGTCGAATATAGGATGTTGCGGGTTAGAACATCATCACGGGCAATGTAGGCCATTTATATGGTATTCATTTATGTCGAGCTTTAGTGTCATGAGCTTAGGGCAACGTAATTACATTTATATGATGTTTGCATCTGTTGCATTATCATACACTTGGGAAATCTTGTGGTCCTACAATATACGATTTATCAAACCTATGAATTCACCAACATTATTGTTGACGTTTTAAAGCAATGTTTTTCAGGAGGTCAATAAGCACGAGGTGCAAGGGATACATTGGTGGTTTTGATTTGGATATCATGCATTAAAGATTTTGTCGCATTACATTTTTTATATCTGTTATGGGTTAGAAATCTTTGTATTTTGGACAAGTGAACAAGTGAAGCTTCGGGCTTATGTAACAAATACTTTGTTAAGTCTAATGTATCGGTTTTAAACGACTTTTTGGTCGTTCTATATATATATCTTGTGTTATTGATCATTAAAGTAACACGCCCCGGACCCTTATTCCGCTGGGACCCAATTTGGGGGTGTTACAGTGGGCATGGCTAAAAATATGATAGGCACTACACATTTAATATTTTAAAGACATAAGTAATGTCACAAAATTGTGTTAGACTTATGATCGGAAGCGAAGCCAGTGGGGTGGCTAGCGGGTGCTCGACCACCCCTAACTGGCTTAACTAGTTCAACTTGTAGCTTGCTTTTGCCAACTTTTGTTTAGTTTTTTTGTTAGAATCATCATGTTTAAAATAGAGAAGTTACATGTTTAGTTTATAAAGAAGAAGAATGCATAAATGAACACAGAGGAGAGAGAGACAAGATAAGAAGTAAATGTGTGGTGACTCCTAATTCTTGTTTGACTTTTACTTATTTTATATTATTTTCACAATTAATTTACTTCTTTTAACTCTTCGCCAATACAACCGTTCTTTATCATTTTCTCGTTTTTAATAACCAGATTTGTTACTCGCGCGTTATCGCGGAGCACACGGGACTAACTTTGTAACGGATCGATAACCCTAAGAACTATTCGCGTTAATAGTTTCTGATTTTTTCTGGAAATAGTCCATGAAGTTAGCGTACCGTTGCAAGGTTAGTCATTAAGGACAAACTTTGCAACGAATCGATAACCTCAAGGACTATTTCCATAAGTTTTTTAAAATATATATTAAACTTCAACATTTTTTATAAAATCATACATATGTCAGAAGCATTGCAATATTGGGCTCGTTTTGTTTGCAATTCACCGATCTTTTCAATGACATATTTTTTTACGAATGAATCGATAGATATACGTTTTATATTTGATAAATAAAGTTTGTTATATAAAAAAGTCATAAATAGGTAAAAGTTTGAGGTCGTTTTAGTAACTTTTCGCCTACTTTGAGGGTGCGTTTTGTAATTTTTTTCTTACTTCGAGAGTGGTGAATTTTTTTTTAATATTAAAAATCACGAATACTAAAAGCGTATTGTTCTTTAGTATAAACTTATAATATTGTTCTTATTTAGTTGGTTTGTATATAAGTACATCACGCAATAAGATGACAAACTTGTATATATGTGTCCTAACTTTTCAATAAGATCAAAATTTAACACTTAGAATAGAAAAGGCTACTCGATTTGTTTTCCCGCTATCCTCAACATAAATTTTTAGACCTGTCATTGCCGTTTTCTTAACTTTTTGAGCAAGTATTTCAATCGCTTTGTATAATTACTCATTTAGCAAAGCTTTAGTTAGAAATATTTGTGTAAAGTTTGTTGACAAGATAGTATTTTATTGACTTAAAGTTATTAATTTAACAACTTAAAGACTTTATCTAATATAACTAAACCTTAAACAAGCTTAAGGAATTCGATCTATTGAAGTGGGAACAACAAGTGGTATCAGAGTGTTAGGATTAAAAGTCTTCTTGATGCTGATAGAATTACTGCTACTTAAGTTTATGTTAATGCTGCTCTGATGAAGTTAGTGCTGCTCATGAACTTCAAAGAAAATATACTAAGTAGTTACTACTACTGTACAAATGAAGTTTATGTGCTAGTGAATGTTCATATGCTAGTACAAAGGTCTGCTTCGAAATTAATGCTGCTAGTGAAAGTTACTATGTAGTATTAAGACTGCTTGAATGTTGTATGCGCGTAAGAGTTACTATTGCCAAGTAATATTCTAAGTAGTTAGTATTGCTAGTATTAAGTTAGTAATGCTAGTATTAAGTTAGTACTGCTGGTGTAAGTTAGTACTGTTTGTTAGTACTGCTTACTTGATATGTATTAGTTATTTATAGAAAAAAGATTGTATATACTTAGGAAAGTATTGTAAGCCGAGTAGGACTCCTTGGTGTATAAAAGGAGGTCCTAGGGCATAGAGTTTTAAACGTACCAAAACCAAAAATCAATCTTAGTCGTATAATTCTTAGCTTCAAGGTATTTGTAACCCTAATACTTTAAGAGTATTCGTATTATTATCATTAATAATATTGGAGCTTGTTTGTTCATAGAATTATTGTTTCATTGATAATTCTTCTTAATATTAAAGATTTGATTTCCGAATTATTTAAATAGATTACAAACAAAGCTATTTACTATAGTTGTGTTAGTTTTGTCTCTCTCGCTCGCGAACGCTAACCCTCTCTAAAACAAGCATAAGGAATTCGATCTATTAAAGTGGGATCAACAAGTGGTATCAGAGCTTGTTGAAAAGCTTTGAATAAGAAGAACCTGTTTTTATACACAAGATCTTTTAATAAAAGATATGGATCAAGATTCTACACACATGGTGGCTGCATCCAAATTTCCCATGCTCAAACCTAGTGAGTTTGAGATATGGAGGATGAGGATTGAACAATATATCCAGACGATAGACTATGCAATGTGGGAAGTCATAGAGAATGGTGCAACCTTGCCTAAAAATAACAAATCTGTGGAGGTGTCTGTGACATTGATGCTACATACAACTGTTGAAGAAAAGGCTCAGAGAAGATTGGAGGTGAAAGCTAGAAGTACTCTAATGATGGGCATTCCTAATGAACATCAGTTAAAGTTTAACTATATAAAAGATGCTAAGAAGTTGCTGGAAGCTGTTGAAAAGAGATTTGGTGGGAATGCAGCTACTAAAAAGACTCAAAGGAATCTCTTACAGCAATAATATGAAAACTTAACTGCTCCAAGCTCAGAGATGCTTGATCAAACTTTTGATAGGCTTCAAAAGCTTGTGAGTCAGTTGGAGCTTTTGGATGAAAAGCTTTCACAAGAAGATGTTAATCAAAAGTTATTAAGAAGATTGTCACCTGAGTGGAACACACATGTTATTGTGTGGAGGAATAAAGTTGATTTGGATACAATGAGCATGGATGATATCTAGAACAACCTCAAGGTGTATGAACCAGAAGTTAAAGGGATATCTTGCTAAAGTTCAAGCACATAAAACATGGCTTTTATGTCCTCTTTAAATAACAACACTAGCAGCACTAATGAAGCAGTTAATACTGCCCATGGAGTTTCTACTGCTAGAACTCAAGTTAATACTGCTTACTCTACAAATATTGATAACTTGAGTGATGCTATTATTTATGCATTCTTTGCTAGTCAACCAAATAGTCCTCAACTTGTACATGAGGACTTGCAACAAATCCATCCAGATGACATTAAAGAGATGGATTTGAGATGGAAAATGGCCATGTTGACTATGAGGGCAAGAAGGTTTTTAAAGAATACAGGAAGGAGGCTTACTGTTAATGGCAATGAGATTATTAGTTTTGATAAGTCTAAAGTGAAGTGCTACAATTGCCATAAGAGAGGACATTTTGCTAGGGAGTGTAGAGCTCTAAGAAATCAAGATAACAAGAACAAGGAAAGCTCAAGAAGGAGTGTGCTTGTGGAAACATCTACTTCCACAGCTTTAGTGTCATGTGATGGTCTTGGTGTATATGACTGGAGTGATCAGGCAGAGGAAGGGCCTAATTATGCACTCATGGCTTTCTCATCTTCAAGTTCTGACTCAGAGGTATCCAATGAATCTATTTGTTCAAAATCTTGTTTGAAAACTATTGAATCTCTTAAATCTAAAAATGATCAACTATTAAAGATTGAAAGAAAATCCGATTAGAGTTAATGGTTTTAGGAATAATGACATGTTTTAAAGTTCTACTGGTGAAGAAAACACTTGACAGATTAAGAAAGGCAAACGAGTCTATTTATTCACAAGACATTAATGGCTTAAAATTTTGAAATTCTTATCGGAAATAATAACTATTAGAGAGCTAGGAAAGGAAGCTTGAAACAGTTTAAAGAAAAGGGTGGCATTTAATCTTAATGTAGATAATTATTTGAACATGCATCCTACACGTTTTAAAACAAGCATCATCGAGTGTCAGATGATGTTGGGGAACAATTGCAAGAAAGGTTTAGGCTATGAAAATTATAGTGCAGTTCCACCTACCAACTTAAGAAATTTCATGCCTTAGAACAACCTGACTTATCTTTTATGGTTTAGATAAATTTGTTAATGAGCCTGTTTTGTAGTTGGAACTGTAAGCTTATCTAGTGCAAGAGAGACTATGATAGTTAAGAAGAATGATGATTTATAATGATGATGATGCCCCATATTATTGAAAGAGATGGGCGTCAGATGATGATGGAAAAAAAAAGATGATGTGTTCCAGCCTAAAAATGAAAAAAAAAAAAACAGTTAGGCTTAGTATTGTTAAGGAAACGAGTTTGTCAAATCTAACAACAAAAAAAAACTATGGAAAACTTTGATGTGTATACACGATTCGAGCACATAGGCAAAACACTACAGTTCCAAGAGGCAATCCAAAGGAAATTGGGAACATATGATTGTCTCAAAACTAAGGAAGCAATTTTGAGATGTTTAATAGGCATGTTATGAGTTTGTGGAAGCTTTGATCTTTGTAGGTTGGAACAATGCTCAAAGGGTGAATCATCAAAATTTTGCTAAAAAGACTCACCCTTGTGCTAACAAGAACATGGTTCCAAGAGCAGTACTAATGAAGTCTGGCTTAGTATCAATTAATACTGCTAGACAAAAATTTTCAAAAACAGCAGTATCAGTTAATAATGCTAGACAAGTTAACACTGCTTACACAAAAACAACAGTGAATGCTGCTAGACCAATGTCATATCTATCTAGAAAGGCACATTCAACTGTTAAAAGGCCTATTCACAAGAATACAATATTTAAAAACAGTAATTTTAATCAGAGGGTTAATACTGTTAAGGATAAAAATATTAATGCTGCTAGGCCAAAAATAGTAGTTAATACTGCTAGGCCAAAAGCAGTAGTTAATGCTATTTAGAGAAATAATGTTAATGCTGTTAAGGCCTCAGCTTGTTAGGTTTAGAAACCAAAGAATAAAGTTTTAGACCATGTTTCTAAACACAACAGTGCATCAACCATCCTAAAAAGGTTCGAATATATTAATGCACAAGGCAAATCCAAGTCAGTGATGGCTTAGGTCCCTAAAAGAAACTGATTTTCTTATTTAATGTGCAGGGCAATCTACAAATGGATTTACATGATAAAGGAGTAATTGATAGTGGATGCTCAAGGCACATGACAGGGAACATGTCCTATCTTATAGACTATGAAGAGATAGATGGAGGATATGTTGCTTTTGGAGGGAACCCCAAAGGAGGGAAAATTACAGGAAAAGGTACCATTAAAACTGGTAATCTAGATTTTGAAAATGTGTATTTTGTGAGAGAGTTAAAGTTTAATCTCTTTAGTGTCTCACAAATGTGTGATAAAAAGAATAGTGTTTCTTTTAATGACACTGAATGTATTGTTTTATCTCCAATCTTTAAGTTAATTGATGAAAGTCAAGTTTTACTTAGAGTTCCTAGAAAGAACAATATGTATAGTGTTGATTTAAAGAACATAGTTCCTAAAGGAGGTTTAACTTGCCTTTTTGCAAAAGCCACATCTGATGAATCTAAACTTTGGCATAGAAGGCTAGGTCACTTAAATTTTAAAACCATGAATAAATTGGTTAAGGGAAATCTTGTAAGAGGTTTACCTTCTAAACTTTTTGAAAATGATCAAACCTGTGTTGCTTGTCAAAAGGGAAAGTAGCACAGAGCCTCCTTTACATTTGTTACATATGGACTTATTTGGTCCAACATTTGTAAAAATCCTTAAGAAGAAAATGTATTGCCTAGTTGTCATAGATGATTACAATAGGTTTACATGGGTTTTATTTCTAGCTACTAAGGATGAGATTAGTGACATTCTTAAGTCCTTTATAACCGGGATAAAAAATCTAGTAGATTACAAGGTTAAGGTGATTAGATGTGATAATGGAACTGAGTTC